>JAVJIF010006465.1:0-203060 GCA_038442645.1 Agave tequilana
TTAGTTTTCACACACAATAGAAAGTTCTTCATTCAAAGCATGGGCATCAATATGATCATTTGAAGAACTAGCATCATCATCACTATCTAATGGAGTTTCCGAGTGTACCTCAAGGGAGTCATTCCCTTGGACCATGAAGCATTGTGAATCAGATTCTCCACTAGATTCCTCTTCTTGGATTTGTACTTGAAGCTCGGAGGTGGTGGTTGTTGTCAATTTGTTCCACACTGCAAAGGCGGAATCAATGTTAGAAACACAATAAGATAATCTTTAGGTAATGTGCTTCTAATGGCCTCTAGGGCTTGTGCATTGGCCCCTATATGATTGCGATCTCCAAGATAGCATTCTTGGTGGCCGCAAGAAAGACATGCAAACCTAGGGTCTTTAGGTACATGGACATCCTATACTTCCAAACAACAATGTTGAAAGGGTCAAAGCTAGGTGGGGTCATGAAGTCCATGGTAAACTATATGAGTGTGTAAACAAGCAAATGCAAACAATAGACTAGCAAGCAAATGGATCTCACTCCTAGGATGTTAAGCCTAATATCAGGAGCACTAGCTCTGATACCAATTGAAAAACACCTAGAGGGGGGGTGAATAGGTGTAAGTGCTAATCTAGAACTAAATGTAAAACTAAGTGCGCTAAATGCGGAAGCTAATGCAAATCTTGCAAACACACTTAGTACAATCAACAAGTGTAGCCGAATTCCCTGTGAAGGGCTCTGGACTAACTCCTCTTGATTCCCCTTGAATGGGTTGAGGTGCTATGTGAAGCTCTTGTTGATTAAGTACAAGTGAGGCACACTCAAACAACCAAGCATATAAGATGATATATCAATATGAAATATGCAAGGCACAATACAAATGCAAGCAAGTAATATGAATGATGAATGATGCTTTGCACAAATGTAAAGAGAGAGAGTTTAGAGACAAGTGGATCAAACGCAAACACAATGTATGTTTCGAGGTTCGAGCACCCTTGCTCTACATCCCCGCTACACCACCGTGTAGGATTCCAATCCACTATACCGTCCACCGAGGACTCCCACCGAGGGAACCTTCACCGAGAAGGATTTTTACAACAATGGAGTACCGAACTCCTCTCTCAAACAAACACCTCCTCACACAAGAGGGGTAGGCCCTTATCCAAACAACCACAACAACCAACACCTCTACCGAAGAGGGTTTACAACCAAACTCCACCTCTCACTAGAGGGAGCAAACCAACAACCCAATTACACAACCTCAACCTCTACCAAAGAGGGAGCAACCAAGAAATCAAGGGTTTACAATAGGTGGTCTCTTTCAACCACAAACCTCTTTCCTTTTTCTTTTCCCAAAAAAAAGATCCTAAATAGATTAGGATAGAAGATAGCTCAAGTGTGGAAACAAGATGTTTTGGAAACAAGCAACAAAGAAAAACTAATTGGGAAGTCTCTTGTAAAAGATAGAAAATGAAAGATCAAATCAAAATCCCAAAACCTAGTTTTCTTTGATTTTCAAAAACTCAAAACAATACAAAGATGAGAAGTTTGAATCCCAAAACTCTTTTAAAACTCTTTTAAACACTTCAGAAAACTGGAATTTTTTCTCTTAAAAATCCTTGGACAAAAACCCAAGAGATAGGGTTTTTATAGGCCCATCAGAAAAACTAGCCGTTAGGCTGATGTGGCAGCCTGACAGGCTGACGGTCGACCGGCCCGGTCGACCGCCAACGGTCTAAAATATGACCGTTGGGCAATCACGGTCGACCGGCCCGGTCGACCCAAACAAACAGAGAGCTCGGTCGACCGTCCCGGTGACTTCAAACGTGCACAGATTTGTGCACGTCGGTCGACCGACCCGGTCGACCGACTTCACTCAAGTCGACTAGGTCAGGTTGACTAGTTGACTGATTGAAGCCTGGAACAGAAATCTGGGTCAGAAAATACTGTAAAATATTTTTCTAAAAATCTTTTAACACTTCTAAAAATCCACAAAACTTGTTTTATCATTTTATATTGAAACATAAACAAGTGATAAAAATTTCAAGACATATATCAATTATATCAATTCATTTTTGAGTCTTGCAAATTTTATCAAAACAAAACTTGTATTTTTATCAAACTTGATTTTCAACACATGAATAGAATAGTCAAAATAAGTTTGTCTAGCAAGTTTAAAGCATGTATGTATATCCAGAACATATCTAAAATACATAGAAATAAAGTAAACTTGTTTTGATCTACTATTCATGAAAATCAAATCCAAAACATAAATCTTTTGTGTGTTGTGCACTTGAGCATATCAACTATACTAAGCTGTACAAATGGATCTAAAACACACTATCTAAATTATGGATACCTAAGTTCTTGATGATCTTCATCTTCAAGTAGACTTGCTCCAAAACTCCATCCATGGGCTAGGCAATGTGTGATCTTTAAGCTTTGTCCCTGGAATCATCATGAAAAGCTTCTAAACTCCTTGTTGAAGCTAATCACCAACTAATATCTGGTTAATGATCTGAAACTTAACAAAACAAGATTATTAGTAAACATAACTACATGAGTTAATCATCATCAAAACTAGGGTGGAAGGCCTTTGGGCCAACAGTACTGAGACAGAAGGAAGGCTCACTTAGCTAATCTTGAATTTAGTGATCCTGGTTTCGTCATGAGGAGACACAAAGGTTCACTTTGAAAATGACATGTATGGTTTGGCCAACCAAGTAATGCCGCGTCTTTTTGAATAGCAAAGACAAGAGCTAAGCATTCCTTCTCAATGGGGTTATGGCGAGGTTCAGCCCCTATCAGAGTCCTGCTCAGATAATAAATGGCATATTCGTGGTCGTTATCGTTCTTTTGAGTAAGCAGAGCACCGAGAGAATGGTCCATAGCTCTCACATAAAGCAAGAAAGGTTTTCCTGATGTGGGGAGCCACCAAAAACTGGCGGTTTAGAGAGGTATCTTTGATATTCTCGTAAGCTTCTTGACAGGTTTGATACCATACAAAAGAGACACCCTTTTCATGAACCGGGTGAATGGTTGACAGCGGCCTGAGAGATTTGCGATGAACCTTCTGATATAGGCCAGTCTACCTTACAGGCCCCTAAGCTCTTTGAGATTCTTAGGTGGATGCGCGTTTTGGATAGCTTTGACTTTATCCAGGTCAAGATGGATCCCTTTTGACGTGACAATGAATCCTATGAACTTGCCACTCGAAACCCCAAGAAGGATTTTGACGGATTCATTTTTAGTTGATGAGCTCGTATTATATCGAATATTGTTCTCAAGTCACGCAGATGATCATTCTTATTGCGACTTTTGACAGCAATATCATCGACATAACATTCTACCGTCTTTCGGAGGTGGTCGCGAAAAATTGTACTCATTGCACGTTGATAAGTTGCTCCTGCGTTCTTTAACCCGAGGGCATCACGGTATAGCAGTATACCCCCAGTGGTGTCCGGAATGAAGTATGCTTCTCATCCGCTGGGTACATCTTAATTTGATTATACCTGAAAAGCCGTCCATGAAAGACATTCTTTCGAATCCGCAGGTATTATCAATCATGACATCGGTGATGGGCAATGGGAATTCGTCTTTAGGGCAAGCTGTATTGAGATCGCGGTAGTCAATGCAGATCTGAATTTTTTTATTCTTCTTAAGAACGGGAACAATGTTAGCAACCCAATCTGGATGCTGTTCCTCCCGTATGAAACCACATGCGATGAGTTTATAGACTTCGGCATCAATAGCTTCCATAATGTTCGGGCGAATTCGTCGTTGTTGTTGCTTGACATCAGGCTTGATATTCAGACGATGCATGGCTACTTGCGGATCAAGTCCAGGCATATCTTCATAATTCCATGCAAAGACATCGATATACTCTCTTACGAGTACAACCAATTCTTCTTTCTCCATAAGTGATAGGCTTTCACTTATAAAGATGGGTTTAGGGTGATCTTGACTACCCAAGTTAACCTGGATCATCTTGTCTTCAGTAGGTGGTTCGCGTTGTTCAAATCGCTTTTCCCATTGAAAATTCAGTTGTTGAGCCCATGGTTCAACATCAATAGTTTCCATAGGCCCCAAATGACTACTTGAAGTCATGTTAACGGAGAGATTCTCAAACATCGCTCCTACACTGACATCTGACTCCCACTCGAAGGAAGAGGCAGAGCGTGACGTGATCG
Source organism: Agave tequilana (assembly GCA_038442645.1). Taxonomy (NCBI): domain Eukaryota; kingdom Viridiplantae; phylum Streptophyta; class Magnoliopsida; order Asparagales; family Asparagaceae; genus Agave; species Agave tequilana. The sequence goes on from JAVJIF010006465.1 coordinate 4,177, forward strand.
GTTTCTTGTCTTTAGATCGAATCGATGTAGAAGGTAGAGGTGTAACATATCCCAACCCCCTGCGTGTTTTATCATAGTAATTTGCAGGTTTTCCTTGGGCACGAAATTACGTAGAAAATCACGTCGTCCTGTTTTGAAATTCAGGCCACTCCCGCGCTGCAGGCTGTATCCCATTTTTTTCATCATATGTTGTGCTGATTATGCATAATGGAAAAAACTGCGGGGGCTCTGAGTCTGAACTCGAATCTGTGACCTCAGACCTTTGTAGTTGGGCTCTACCGAATATTATTGGGGATTGACTCCTTTTGGATGGAGGGATCACGAAGACGGATCCTTTCGCACATTCCACAGATGTACCAGACATGCTTGATTTATGCAAGGGCATGTGTAGAGAGCTATTGGCAACCGACGCAAACAATCCGACACTCACAGGATAATCAAAGATAACATTATCATTAATCACCCATTCATCATCATCCTCAGAGAGATTATTATATTGAGGATTATTGAAACATGCTATAATTGGTTCACCGGCCAAAGCAGTTGGCATATCTCCATCAGACTCTGAATCTGCCTCATTGCTACTGTCGTCATTGTCAGACAATGGTTCTTTTGATGTTTTACCGATTTCTTGATATAGGAGGGCATCAGTAAAGTAGTTTTCGACCCATTTGAATGGTTGTTTCTCAGCGAACACCATTTGTACCATTGTATCATCCTCCACATATTTGAAGCATTGGTGCAGAGTAAAGGGAACAATCCAGTTAGCGTGGATCTAAGGTCGTCCTAACAATAAGTTATATGAGTGTCAACGTCAATGACATAACACGTCACTTCTGATTTCAGATTTCCGATTCGACAACGGAGTCGAATCTTTCCAAGTGGGTGACTATTCCCTGCGTTAAAACGTATATCGTCATAGTGGTTGCGGACAACCGATACAGCGGTACGCCAAGGAAGTAGAGGAGCCTTTTGGGGATAATGTTGAGTGCAGACCCTGGATCAACCTGTACCCTTTCGATGCATGTCGAACCGATGTATCCGGTATAGTACAAAGGTCGATCGTGTTTATTATCCTTGAGGAGCATGTCCTTAGCTGTGAAAGTAATAGCAAGTGCCTTCAACTAGACATGATGACATTCAGAACACGAGGGTTGAGTGTCATCCCTAGGGGCTTCTAGCATATGTGTCAAAAATGATTCTGAATTAGCCAGTGCATCCTTGAGTGCTTCTCTTGTCTCCTTCGAGAGACGAAGCAGCTCGTGTATGGTGATACGAGCGGGGAGATATTAGCCAGCTGGGCTAATATGTCAAAGCGAAAAGGGATATTAAGTCCCGGGCCTGAAGATTTCTTCAGGATATAGTCAAACCGGACTTCTTTCTACTCTTCTTTTCTGAGGTTAGGACCGGAGTTGGTATAGATATTTGTACCGACGTCGTTTGTTGTTGTGTCTCGTCAGTAATTTGCTCATACTGTTTTAAGTATGATTTTCCGAATCAAGTACCCATCGACTGAGGTACATCGGCCTGTGTTGTGCAAGCATGCCTCTCACTTTCAGAATCGCTAAGAGAAGCTGTTATCACATTGTCGTTATCTGGCAAGACAGAGATAACGTTGCAAGATTTGTCCTTGACTTGGACTTCTTCGAATCCCATTGTTTATCTTGGGCAAGGTCTGGGTGTATCCACATGATTTCCCATGTTTTTAATGTCAAGGGAACGAGACCCTTAGTATCCTGATATTTAGCTGAAGGATCGTTTATTTCCAGCCGTGCTTCAGGGATTGGAAAATACTCATCAGGAACTATGACTTTTGGGGTCTTGCCAAACTCGAGGGTCACCATATTTGTAGTGACTTTCTTTTGTTCCGACTTTAGCTTTAGAACCCCGGCATCGACCAAAGCCTAAATTTTGTCCTTTAGGATAAAGCACTTGTTAGTAGGATGATGAACCATCTTATGGAAGAGACAATAATTGGGATCGTTGGTGCATTCCACTTCATTAGGGCATCGAGCCTCTGGCAGTTTCAATTTATTCCCTTTGTGGAGTAAATGGAATATTGTGACCACCTGCCCATCTTTGAAGGAGTATTATTTCGGAGGAAACTTAAACTCCTGATTATTGACGCCGCTCTTCTTGGTCTTAGAAGGAACGTTCCCTGACAATTCGACGGACATGGTCTCTTTCCCTTTGACTTGGGAAGATTGTGCCATGTCACCGCGCCCCTTATTATTCATACTCCATTTGCCTTAGGGGTAGATGATTCAAACTTTTTAGCTGACTTTTTGGCTATTTCAGCTTGCTTGACTAATTCCTTCCACGTATGGGCTTTGACAGCTATCATACGAATCTCTACTTGGTCCAGAAAGTTATACCTATATGTCTGCAAGAGCATGGGCAATGGCATCCCTGCTGGGACATCAGAGAAAAATTTCTGAACCGCTCAATGCAGTCACAGACAGATCTCCTTTCCTTTGTACAGTGGAAAGGAGTTTATCCATGGTTACCTCGGTGTCGTCCTCATAAAAACGAGAAAGAAATTGAGTTTCTAAGTCGATCCAGGAATTGACAGAGCCTGGAGAAAGGCTTTGAAACCAGTCAAATGCTACCCCCTTCAGGGTGCCAATGAATAGTCTGGCCATAATAGCATCATTACCTACTACATTACCAGTCTGTGATCGGAAGTAGTAAATGTGCTGATTTGGTGAGCTCTTGCCATCATATGAGTGCAGCGTTGGTGGCTTGAACTTTAGAGGATATGGGACTGAATCTCATTCCAAGGGGTAAGGACCCCTTACTTTCTTCAGTTCATCCCTTTGGGTTAGAGATGCGATCTAAGCTTAGATGCCTTTAAGAACTTCAGCATCCATAGAAGAACTTTCCTTTGACTTCTCAGTCTTAGGTTGCTCTTCATCACTATGTTCTTCCTCATTATGATTACTCCCGGTATCATTATTATTTCGGTTAGTGAGGAGTTGAGCAAGCATCTGTTGAATGTTGTCCAAGGCTTCTTGCTAGGCCTTGAAGGTTTGCTCCTGAGCTTCCAACCGTCGATGGAGGTCATCATTACCGTTATCAGCCATATGCACCGACACTCTATCCGTTCGTATCAAGCTGTACCCACTATCTTCCCCCTCATCATCAGACCATTGGAATAAACTTCTCAATGGTTCTGGTGATGTTACTCCAGTCGAGGAGGATGGCTGCTCATAATTGTAGGGTATTGCTACCCGAGATCTAGTACTTCAAAACACACCTTCTTCGTCTACCAAGACTTGGCCTAAGCCAGGGCTATAGTCCGAGTCTGGAGAACTGAAGGAAAGGGAGTTAGCACCACGCGGCGCTCGTCTGTCCCTATGCGGTTCACGTCCCCTTTCGATCATGTTGACGGATGTAAAGGGCAAATCTGGTAGATTTCGCGATATGCTCCTTTTGTGATGCTTCACAGGAGCTTGCACCGATAGTCGATTAAAAACTGACTGCCGGCTTGGAAGGGTGGCGGGCATTGGTCCTAGTCGGCAATGGACTGAATGGACCGTCACCAACTGACATATCACTTGTTCACAACAAGATGGAGAAGTCTAGAGTAGTTCTAACTTCCGCTTGTTCATCAAGAACTCTCGTAGATTAGTGTTAACTGAACTTAAACGATGCGAGACTCGAGCGGATCGTTCATTGATATGTACAGGTGATTTTGAAATCATCTTTTTGCTTATAGTTCCATTTGTAGGGGCAGACTTAGCACCAGAGGGCTTTGGAAGTGAAGCACGGGACGGGCCCTCGTTCTTTGCATTACCACAAAGGCGGTTAGCACTGCATAGAGCTTTAGTTCTAGCTTCGCGGTTGAAAACTCTGGTAGCACTCTTGGGCGCTGAAGCTGCATAAGCACTGTTATAAGCACCCAGGGATGATCCCTTAACTTTGCTCTGAAGATTTTGAGAGCGAAGCACACTGTGGTGCTTTGTTCGCAGCCTTGTTGCGAAGGTGGCTAGCACTGCGGAGTGCTTCAGTTCCAGTCTTGTGGCTGAGAACTTCGCTCGTACCCGGAGGTACTGGCGCTGAGTTAGCCAAGCCATTGGTAACTTCGCTCGTGAGAATGAAGTTGGCACAAGGAGTCACTGCTCCTAGATTAGGCGAAGGTAGAGTTACCAATTTAGCCTCGCAGCTAATAGCCTCAGCGAAGTTGCCAAACCGGACATACAATTTGCCTTTGTCTTCTCGTGATAGGCGAAGTTGTGGTGGAGCTTCGCCTGAAGCATCACACGGAGCTTTCTGCCTTGGCCTCCACATTTGCTTGGAAAGAGAAGATTTAAGTTCGCAGGGAACCTGATTAGCCTTACTTAAGGCACCTGTAGCTGCAGTGGAGGCTGAGAGGAGTTGGGACGAGGTTCGTCCAGTTACCTGCCCGGCTACGGCTGGCTTCTGCTTGGAAGCCTTGGCCACGAGATCTTTCTGTGCTTCCGAGTGCGGAGCACTGGACTACCCTCAGAGAGCAATTCTTCGAATTTTTTTTGGTCAAAATAAATGACCAAGTTTTCAAAAATAACGGGTTCAAGACTCTGATCGTTGCATTGCGACACTGTCTCCTTGTTGCGCCAGAAGACGGATTTTTCTAGCGGAGTCGCCATCTTGTTTTCCATCGAAAAATTGATTCAGGAAAACTTACAAAAAGAGATCGAGGAGCGAAATTACAAGTACTTCTTTATAGAAAGAAAAGGAAATTTACAAGTAGATCTTCTCTGAGATATTTGAGAAAATGTGTCGGTAGGAATATGATCAGCGCGCGATCACTTTATCCCTTTGACGATGCAATCGATCAAGTGATTAAGACTGCCTCCTAATAAGACTCCCTTCTCGCTTGGTTCGGGGAATAGGAGAACAGAAGATCAGTAGAGCCCTTTTGCTAGGAATTCTACTCGTTTCAAGCCAATCTCCTCTCTATCCGTCTGTCCGCCTCTGTGTATTATTGAATCAGCCAGGGACCTATTTATAGCCAAAGGTGGGGAATAACTGCCCCCTTGAATTCAGCAAGGCTAAATCAGCCATTAGCTTCGCGCAAGGCTCGAAATGACCTTGCCGCGAAGCTCTTTGCGAGCTTCTGGCGAAGCTAGAGGGTTCTTGCGAACGTTCTCGTGCCGTTATGGCTTAGTTGTCTCCACTTAATGTGGGACGAAGTGGGCGGGTGTAACCGCCCACTTAAAGTGGCGTTAATCCCACTAAATTAGTAGGGTTCACCCATTAATCCCTCGAGGGATTTTGAAACGGTCAATTTGATGACCTGGCAAAGCCCACTGCGGAGCTAGCTCATAGCTTCAGGCGAAGTTACTTTTAGAGTCTCGTGCGAAGCTAAGACTCAGCTCATAGCGGAGCTATGACTTAGTTAGGGATAGAGCCTCTGGCGCGAAGCTCTTGGATCAGTCTCCGGTGGGGCTAAATGGGAAGCTTCATGCGAAGCTGATAGTTTAGCTTCAAAGCGAGGCTGATAGTTTAGCTTTTAGTTTCATGCGGAGCTACAAAGCTTACCTTGGGGTTATGCCCAGGCTAAGTATTGAGCTAGCTCAGCGTCTTAGGCCTGCTTGGGCCTCTCCGAAGGCAACTTTGGCTTACTATCTGCTTTAGTAATGTCCATGTTGCTGCCTCATCTCTGGTCGTCAGCTTGTCTTCGACTTATCTTTTGTAGATGTCGATAAGTTAGACGTCGTTCAGACCAGTTGAAGATGAATGCGGGAGTCCTGTCTTTTTCGAGTGTCAACAGATAGATTATTGGTTGTGGAGAGGGAATCATTCCCATGATATATAGCATTAAGGAATTCTAGTTCAACTCATTATAGATCTAGATCGTTAATTGATAACACGAGTTCCACACGTGTAGATGAGTCTCGCATCTTAATTTAAATACACTCATGGCTAAGTGTAACCGAAACGTGTTTAGACCCAAATCATTAGGCTTGATCAATTCTTTATTGGGTCCAACAACATAGGCTTATAAAAACGGGCGTATAAATTCAATTAGATTTGTGTAGGCACAAATTAATTTAGACTCTAATTCAAATAACTCTAACATGTTTCACCCACAGGTGCCAACGAACAAGTAATAAATTCACCAATTAGCTCATGTATCTAGAGGCCTTTAGTTTGTTTTATAAAATATATTTCTATCGCCAAGCAGTTACGGTTGAAACGGGTGTAGAAGAGGGAGACACAGTTAGCATGCATTACGATCTCATGATAGCTAAGCTTGTTGTCTGGGGAAAAACCCACAATGCGGCAAACTGAGAAACTGCTTGCAAAACAATCAGGTTCATCTAGCATCTTTTCTATACTGATAAAGAACAAAATAGTTTAATTTTATTTCTCCTTTTTCTGAACTCTTCATCGTAGCTTGATCACGGAACACCAGTGGGCAGGCCATGGGGTTGTAATCTTAAGTTCCTGGGCTTTGCAGATTGCAGGATTACCAAACAACATCAACTTCTTCCAAAGTCTTGAAAATCATTGGGTTTTTGAAAAGGGCCTAGTTGAAACACATTTTATTGAGCACTTTAAGAATGACCTGTTTGTAGCTTCATTTGACATAGTAGCAAAAGAAACACATGATGCTGCTAGATTTGGTGCAACCTTAGTGGCTGCCTGCATTTGTGAAATGGATCACATTGCTTCCGTGGAAACTCTGATGGGTATGTTGCTTATTTCTTATTTCTTCTGGCTGCAATGCCAGGTGTTATGCGGGATAAAATCTTCTGAGCTTTTAGCGTGTATAGGTGAAAATAAATCAGTTTCACCTTGGTATTCTCATCCACCTTTCGGTATGCATCATTCGGCCAAGCGCACAATGGGGCTTGAGTCGGGGGTAGAATCCAGTGGCAGCTACCTGGAGCTATTCAAGCTTGCCATTACCTATCAGCCTAAAGGAAGCTATTTCACTGAGGTACTGAAATGTCTATGAACAGGCATAAGATAAACTAATTAAATGATACATAGTTTTCACCTTTATGAATCAGAGCATCCTCTCATTTTCTTGACATAGGATGATTCTCCACAATTCTGGTGGTTTGCTTCATTTGGTTATCCGTTTCGACATTTGAAGGCATCCAACTGAACTTATTTCTGATCAGCTCTGTATTTATACAGTTAAATACATATCCTTCACGTGTTATTTTCTTTATTGTTTGTTAGATTAACATTCTAAGATGTGTAAGACACTTCTACTATGCAAGTTTGGCATTGTGATTTGTATCTGTCATGATTCGTTTGTCCATCCACATTGGAGACGGTTAAACTAGAGATTGGAGAGAAAGAGATATGAGTTCTAGGCCTCATACTCTGGTCTATATATAATAATCAATACTAAGTACATAAGGCAATATGAGACTAAACAAATACTAAACCAATACATAAAGTCTCTCAACACTCACCCTCAAGTTGGAGCATATATATCATACGTACCTAGTTTGTCACAAATAAAATTTACCCTTGTTCTACCAAGTGGTTTGGTAAGAAGATCTACAAACTGGTATCTTGATGATACATGCTTTGCCACAATGATTTTTTTCTTCAAGCTTCTTACGGACTATATGACAATCAACCCCAATGGGTTTGGTTCTCTCATGGAACATTGCATTTTCAGCAATATGTACTACCTTGTTGTCACCATATGTTCTCATGGGACACTTTGGGGGAAAATCAATCTATGTCAATAAGTCTCTGATTCAAATTAACTATATTTTCACATTTGCCATCATCTGTACTCTGACTCTTACTGAACCGACAGACCACACTTTACTTCTTACTTTTTGTGACAAAAGATTTCCTCCAAGAAAGACATAATATCATGTGGTCGACTTTCTATCAAAGGGGCACCCTGCCCAGTTTGCATCTTAGAAACCTGCTACTCGTGTGTGTCCATGATCTGAAGCCTTTTACCTGGACCCTGGAGTTTTCTTCAGCTATCTTTTTCTGTGACAGAAGAATGCCTTTCTTGGACCTGGCCACCATAACATTTAAGAAGTACTTCCGGGATTCAAGATCTTTGCTTTTGGAAGTGCTTCTGCAAGTAGTTTTCAGGCTGTCAATCCCCTTCGTGTCATCTCCTATAATCACAATATCATTCACATACGCAGTCAGCAGGATCCTCTTCCCATGTTGTATCAGTCAAAATATATAATGATCTTTCTCTGTACGACTGGGACCAAACTCCTGAATCACTAATTCAAAGCGTCCAAATCTAGCTTTTGGATACTGTTTCATACTATAGAGTATTCTGACGAAATTGATATGCTCTGATACCAATTGTTGCGTGCTAACCCGGAATACCATACTTACTATAATACCAATAATTGGGAGATATAAGATCTCTACCGACGACCTCAAGCATGTCATGAGATCGATTATCTTGAGCACACAAGATGAATATTAAAAGATACAAGAAGAAAAATACACAATTTAATGTGGTTCAGCCCAAACTTGACCTACATCCACAAGGAGAGAACTTGAGAGATTTTTATTAATAAACTTGATACAAAAAAAAATCTAACCTTCCTCTTGATGACACAAGAGTATCCGCCTTCTCCTTGAATCTATGACTAGATTACAAGAGTATACCTTCTTTCTATGCACCTTTACCTTGCTCAATTCTTGATCTTTTAGGGCCATCTTGGCCTTTTAGGGTCCACGTTGTTGTCACCACAACTTTCTTTAGCTCCTCTGCTCCACTTTATAATGATGGGTTATAATTTTTATTTATAAGATTTTATAATACAAATTCTATTTGGAAGATGATCTTGACCATTGGATGCTTGAAGAATCTTGATCAATTCTATTAGGAGTTGATCTCCTTTATGTAGAACGATTCTAGAACTTTTAATCTTTAAAAATAAATCTTCATTAAATAGGAATTGAATCCTATTTGTACTCCTCATGAAAAGAAAACTCGCAATCGCCTGAAAAGGAAACTTTTTCACCTTGATTTGCTTCTTCTGCCTCAAACCATCATCTTCTCCAACTCAATTGAACTTTCTTGAGCCATCATCTCCTTTTGAAAAATAAGACAAAATCCTAACAATCTCTGCATTGACTTGCTTTTCAAGCATTTAGCAAAACAACTTGAGATTTTAGATTACTTTCTTAATTTTTTCCTTGGTTGTAACCATATCGTGAAGCCTTCAACCTTGCCCCGTCTCCCTGGGGCCTTTGGTGGATTCACCACCATGCCTTGGGTCATCTCAAATCTCGCCTGAATGCATCATTTCTGTAGTCCTCCTGCAATTGTTAGACTCTGCAATTTTTCTTGAAGCTTCACCTCGAAGTGAGCCCCCTTCAAGCTTTTCATTGAAACTTTATGACTTAGTTTCTTTTCTTAGCTTGCATTGTATCACCGCCGCCATCAATAAATTTCGCTTTGTGACACCTTCCTATCATGGGGCCTTGCCGATCTTGAGGCAATCCATCGCTAATTCTGTCATGGTCTTACCAACTTTACACGAACATTATCAAGAACTTATCGTGCCATGGTCTTTCACCGATCACTTGGTGATGGTCCACCTTCCATCGATGTTTTAACCTTGAGACTTACCATCATCACATAACTGCCATGGTCTTATCGGGCCTTCCCGTCGCATACTGCTATGATCTTCCTTCTATCAATCGGGGCTACCTTCCACCACTGTATTGATATTTGCCAAATCTATTATCTGCTATTGATGATCTTCAAATCTAATAGATCCACCAACACCTGCAATAATCTCACCGTGTCACGACTAATCTGTTGTAACTTTGATTGTGATCTTCGTCGATTTTTTTAACCAATATGTATAGAAGCTGTATCAAATATTGGAATCTTCTAGATCAGTACCCACCATTACATCTAAAACATTGAAAAACATAGGGTCCGATACCTTGATCGTCTGAATTCGACTAAGATTGCACAATCTACCTTCTGATTAATCTCGTTCATTGATCATCTTCATCACCCTCCGTTGTTTTTCCTTTGACTTGTTGTCGCAGCGAGACTTCATGGGTTACCTTATGCGATGCCTTCGTGAGCTCATCGAGCTTGTCTTGTCGTCTGCCATTGGCGATGATCCAATCATCACCTTCGCGTTTACCGTGTTCAAATTTGCATTATTGAGCATTGACGACTCTATCTTGATGAGCATACTCCAAAAGTCATCGATCATTACCTTAGAACAAATCTAAAATTTCTTGTTGTCTTCTTCATCTTGATGTCTCCGCCGAACTATGTCGACTTGACATCTTCTTCTTCATCTAGAGCGCTTGAGTCTTGAACAAACACCATCAGCTCTGATATCATTTGTTGTGATGAAATTGATATGCTCTGGTACCAATTGTTGCGTGCATAAATCAGGATACCATACTTACTATGATACCATAGTTGGGAGATATGAGATCCCCACTGACGACCTCAAGCACGCCATGAGATCAATTATCTCAAGCGCACAAGATGAATATTAAAAGATACAAAAAGAAAAACACAGAATTGAATGTGGTTCAACCCAAACTTGGCCTACGTCCATGGGGGAGAGAACTTGATAGAGCTTTATTAATAAACTTGTTACAAAGAGATCTAACCTTCCTCTTGATGACACAAGAGTATTCGCCTTCCCATTAAATCTACGCCTAGATTACAAGAATATACCTTCTCTTTATGCAGCTTCATCTTACTTCTCTCTTTCTTGACATTTTAGGGCCTTCTTGGCCTTTTAGGGCCTTACATTGTTATTCACCATAACTTTCTTTAGCTCTTCTGCTCCACTTTAAAATGCTGGGTTACAACTTTTATTTATAAGATTTTACAATACAAATTCTATTTTGACTATGAGATGATCTTGATCATTGGATTCTTGAAGAATCTTGATCAATCTTATTAGGAGTTGATCTTCTTGATCTAGAAGGATTCTAAACCTTTTAATCTTTAGAAATAATTTTTTTTTTGGATAGGAATTGAATCCTATTCATGCTCTTCTTTGAAAAAGAAACTCGCAATCACCTGAAAAGGAAACTGCTTCACCTTGATTTGCTTCTTCTGCTTCAAACCATCGTCTTCTCTAACTCGATTGAATTTTCTTGGACCATCATCTCTTCTTAAACAATAAGGCAAAATCCTAACATTGAGTGGCTTCTTCAACTTGCAAACCTTCGTACATTCTCCTTGAGTAACAAAGCCTAGCAGTTACTCTATGTAAACCTCCTCATCAAGAATAATTTGAGACAGACATTCTTGTGTCCAAGAGGGGCGACGCGATGATGACGGGGGTGACGACGCGATGGTGGCGGCGGCGACAGCAGAGAGGAGGCGATGGAGGCGGCGACAGGTGGCTAGGGTGGGTGGATGGGTGGCTGGGTTAGGGTTTGGGTAGGGGATGATGAACAATGTTTTTTTAATTGGGATTAGGATTTTGGGATTAATTGAGTGGCTCTGATATAATGTGAGTATCAGAGGTTGGGAGGGAAAGTATACGAGTTCTAGGCCTCATACTCTAGTCTATTTATAATAATCAATGTTGAGTACATATAGTCTCGAGAGGCAACGTGGGACTAAACACAAACTAAACCAATACACGTCTCTCTCAATAGGGACTTGCTTGTAAGCTTACTAGTCTGTCTATCTTATTTCTGTAAAGAGTATGCATAACTTAATATGTTATGCCTACTTTCGTTTATTGGATTGTTAATCAGATGTTATGTCATTATTTTATGCTTAAATGTTCTTCCTTGTACAAACCAAATAACCAATTCACATAAATATGTATACAGTATATTAAATATACATATATTCATTAATACCCTTATGCCTACCCTTCTGGCAGTTGCCTGTTGAGTACCCGGGTCTGTCCAAGTAGCAAACTCTTGTGTTAACTCCTAGACATTCCTTTTCACTTTTACGCTTCGTAATAAAGTTATCCCAAACTTCTTTCAGAAATTTTTTTATAACATTTGACTGTCCTATAGCTTTCACATGTCGAACTCTGCCATGCCGGGTCAATATGAACTTTTATGGAACAGGGAAGAAGATGGTTACTTTAAATGAATATCATATGTTTTTATCATTATCGTCTAAACTAAGTAATATGCTTTAGGTTAGCTATCTCAATGGGGTATTGAATTTCTTTGTTAAAATTAGATGCTTTTTCATGATTCTTGTACATTATTCTTTGAGTTCTCTGTTAATGATGTCCTTATTTTCCTTTTATACTGTGCCTCTTCTTTCCCCTCCTTCCTACACGCGCTATTCAAATTCGCAGCAAAACTCACATTTAATCTTTTCAGCAGAAATTTCCCCAATAGCAACCTTCTAACATTTATAATTTCTATAGCCTGCATATCTTAAGCTTCAATTTGTCTGTAATATCAGATTGAAGGTTGATCTCCCTGGTTTGGAGGTTAAAGTCACTCATCTGGGAAACTGTACGTCACACTGGCCCTTTACTCCAAGGTCATTTTCTTTTCTCTACAAATTCACATTTTGTTTTACCAGAAAGGCATCTGTTTTCTTGTAAGTTGCTTACTTCAACACTAATATGCTTCCTTCTGATCAATTGTGTTAGGGAGACAGCAAGCATATACATCTATGGCACGACAAACATCATCATCACTACAAACAAACTGTGAGACATCATCAATGTACTGAAGAGTGGCACCAAAAGCCCACTGTGAACATGGGATCTCAGCCTAAAGGGAGTGTTTATGGCACCTATGGCTGGTTTGGTTGATAAGGTTCTGCCGGAGAATGGCGCACTCGTGGGGGAAGGCCAGCTTTGGTTCTTGAAGCAATGAAGATGGAGGCATTTGGAAACATGTTTTGTTGTCCCTTCACCTAAGTTTCATTTTAGTTTGAGGAATCTAACGTTCTCATGACTTCCTCAGCATGTCGGCATGTCTCCTCGCGCTGGAAATGTGGATGGGCTTGAGGTTTCTCCTGGTCAACAAGTCTTTGACACCAGTGTTCTTTTCAGTATCAAGGTACATACAACATGCTGGTTACTGCTGTAAGGAGAGAGGAGATAGAGGAGATGGAAGAAGGTAGCACAGAGATCGGAAATCAAAGGAGCAAGATGGTGCATTGGAGCAGTCCAGATTGCGCTCCCGGTCGATCGCCCGGTCGACCGGTGGAGAAGGCCGTCGACCGCCCGGTCGACTGGCGTGCACGAACGTGCACAGGAACATTCCGGTTGACCGCCCGGTCGACCGACTGACAAGGCCTTATAGTCTCGATTGGGCCCGGTCGACCGGCGCGGTTGATTGTGGCATGGGTCGGTCGACCGACAGACGCATTTTGACTTTCCTTTTGGGATTCGGATTCCTTTTCTGGATGGGATCGAATCCAATCTGGGTTTCCTTAAATCTAGGGACTCTGTGGTTATAAATAAGGGTTAGAGCCCTCATGTATTGTATCCCTAAAAATTTCCTCAAGTTTCCCTCTTGTATTAGTTTGTATTGATTATTGAATCAATAAAATCTCTCTCTCTCCCTTGCCCCGAGAATGTAGGCACGTTGCCGAACCTCGTTAAATATTGTATTGATTGCTTTTCTCTGTTGTTCGTTGTTCTTGTCGTGTTGGGTACGTCTCCGGCTGCATCAAGTCTCCGCCTGGCGGGCGGATTCCTCAAGAGTGATTGTTGTCCCCTACGCGGAACAATTGGTATCAGAGCATCCCAAGTTCGTCGTGGGATCATCGTGTGTTGATTCCAAGGGCATCAGTTACTGTTTGGCGGAGATCGTGTGTCGATCTCGGAGCGGCATTGGGACTGTTTGTGGGATCATGTGTCGATCTCAAAACAACGTGTAGATTGATCGAGAAATCAATTCGAAGGAGTAGATAGCTTCGGAAACTCTTCGAGGGTTTCGCGTGGAGGTAAAGATTCTGTCTTTATCTAGTTTATTTTATCTAACTCCGTTGTTTCCGCATTGCTTTGAGGAATCAGTTGAGAAGATGGTTGGAGAAAATACATCAGTGAGATCCATGAATCCACATCCGAGGATTGATGTGGTAAAGTTCAACGGCACGAACAGCTTTGGTATGTGGACGTGTGAGGTTATGGATGCGCTGACAGCATCATACATCGAAGACACTTACGGTTGGAGAAGAAGCGCGCATCAAGAACTGAAGAAGATTGGGATAAGATGAACCGTTCAGCGTGTGGCTTGATCAGGTCTTATTTGACACAAGACATCAAGTATCAGGTGTTGCATGAGACATCTGCAAGGCAGTTATGGGAGATTCTGGAGAAGAAGTATCTGACGAAAAGCATAGAATCGCGATTGCAGTTGAAGAGCAAGTTTTATGGTTTTCAAATGCAAAGAGGATGCTCCATCAATGAACACTTGAATCGCTACACGAAGCTTCTTACAGATCTAGTTAATGTGGATGTTGAGACCAGTGAGAGGATAAGGCGGTAATTCTTTTGAACTCTCTTCCTAGGGAAGAGTATGAGACCTTTACTCTTATATTGCTAAATGGAAGAAAATTGCTTAACTACAGTGAGGTGTCTGCTGCTCTTGTGAGTTATGAAGCAAGGAGACAGGATAGATTGTATTCTTTGGGAAGTATAACAGCAGAGGCATTGGCGGTAAGAGGCAGAAGTTCTAATAGGAAGGAAAGAGATGATCAGGGAAGATCGAAGTCTAGATCAGGCTTCAAAGATCTGAAGAGGAATCAGTGTGCCTTATTCAAGGAACTAGGGCACTGGAAAATTGATTGCCCGAAGACCAAAGGTAAGAAGGTGGAGTCAAACACCGAGGCGAATCTCGCACAGGCGGATAGATCGGATGAAGACTCATCGATATTCTCTCTCGCTGTTACAACTCCTACTGTTGATTACTCAGATAATGCTGAGTGAATCTTAGATACCGGAGCCACCTATCATGTGTGCCCAAACAGGGCCTAGTTTTCTAGTTTTGAGAAGCTAGATGGATGTTACACGGTCATGGGTGATGATCATCCGTATAATATAGAAGGGATAGGTACAGTCCGTGTCAAGATGGTTGAAGGGATAGTACGAGAATTGAAGGAGGTGAGGCATGTACCTCAACTCAAAAGAAATCTTATCTCTGTTAGCACTTTGGAAGCATTAGGCCTTGTGATATCTATACGAGATGGTGTTCTCAAGATGATCAAAGGCTCGATGGTGGTGATGAAAGGCGTTCGCCGGGACAATCTCTACTACTTGAAGGGTAGTACGGTTACAGGTCAGGTGGAGACTTCTAGTTTTTCAGATGATGGTTGCACAAAGGTCTGACAGGTGAAGGTCGGACAAGGAGGTGAAAGGTCTTTGCAAGCTCATGCAAAGAAGGGATCTTGGAAGGTGCTGCTACCTGCAACTTGGAGGGTGAACACAGCGTTCTGAACAAGAAGAAGGTGAAATTCAGCACCAGTACTCACCGCACAGAAGGTCTTCTTGATTGTGTTCACGTAAGCGTTTGGGGACCTGCTAAGAATGCATCTCTTGGAGGTCACAGGTACTTTATCTCTTTTATTGATAGTTTATCTAGGCATTGTTGGATATATCCCTTGAGATAAAGGTGTGAAGCCCTAAATATGTTGGTGAAGTGGAAAGGAAGAATGGAGAAGCAGATAGGTAAGAAGATCAAGGAGCTACATATTGGTAATGTTAGAAAAGACATGAACCAATTCCTACGATTTGGCCAGAACACCTGTATTGGTACTCACCTCACAGAAGGTATATATGGGTTGGCTAAGGAAATAAACTGTTCCTTACTGGAGAAGGTTCGGTGGTTGTTGTCTAATGTAGGATTAGACAAATCGTTTTGGGCTGAGGCGATTGTGTATGCTAGCCATCTCATAAATGGATCGACTGTGATAGGAGGTAAAACTTCACTGAAAATTTGGTCTGGGAAAGCTGCTCAAGATCATGGTTTGCTGTGGAAATTTAAAAATCTGACCTACTTCAGTGCAAAGGATGGCAAGGTGAATCCGCGAGCAAAGAGGTTTGTGTTTTGGGTGTCAAAAGGAATATGAAAGGCTACAGGTTATGGGACCCCGAAAATAAGAAGATCGTGTTGAGTAGGCATGTCACATTCGATGAGACTTCAGTATTGAAGTCTACTATCTCTCAGCAGGTGGAGAGGACGGAGACCAAGGAAGTATCGCAGCGGGTGGAGGTTGATGCTACTCCACCATCTCCAGTTGGTTCGGTATCAGTGAAGACTTCACCGGATGTGACACCGGGTGGAGATCATGTAGCCAGGGTTGATACTGAACAGGTTGAAGACATTGATGAGAATGTCGAATTGTTTGCAGCTATTGGAACCAAAGTAAAACCACGCTCGTGGGTAAAGAAGCATGAATCTCAAGCTTGTGATTGCGACAAGCTAAAGTTAAAGGCCGTTGTTCTCCATGATGGTCGTGAGGAGGTTCATATGACTCAGCCAGATAGGTTCGCTATTGAAGATTCAGGTACAAGTGCTTGAACTTGATGGAGCTCATTCGAATGAACTACGGTTGGCTTGATCCTTTGGACAAGGTATGTAGGCAGCCGTAAAGGCGTAGCCACAAATGGTGATGCAATCTATATGAAGCTGTTGAGTTCTCGAGAAGCTGATTGGGACTTCACGTAGAGGTGAAGAGTTAGACTTCAAGTAGAGATGAAGCATTGTGATCTCGATGAACAGTTGAGCTTGCATAGGAGGGGTGTGCATCCAGTTTTGTTGAAGCCGATGATGGTGTTCGGTGTGCTCTACTCAGACTTGACTGGACCGTCAGCTGAAGACGTGTAGATTGAAAAGAGCCAGTCAATTGGAGAGTCAATGTTGACTAGTGATAAGTTCTTCGTGAGGTCATGAAGTTACTGAGTGAGAGACACGTTCGGTGATCGGCATGTATGAAAGTTCTCCTAAGGTGAAGTGTAGGGAAGGCATGTGTGGTGCATCCCAGTTGATAGCTGAGCTACAGATTCCAAGCTGAGACCGTGTGTCGATTTCGCCGAGATTGTGTGTCGATTTCGCCCGGAGCGCGCAAGCCGAGGTCGTGTGTCGATTTCGCCGAGGTCGTGTGTCGATTTCGCCAGGTAATAGACTGGAGTTCGTTGGAGATTGGCTCAGATTTGAAAAATCTTCACTGAGATGGAGAATTGTAGGGAGAGAGGAGATGGAAGAAGGTAGCACAGAGGTCAGAAATCAAAGGAGTAAGACAGTGCATTGGAGCAGGCCAGATTGCGCTCCCGGTTGACCGCCCGGTCAACCGGTGGAGAAGGCCGGTCGACCGCCCCGGTCGACCCCAGCGTGCACGAACGTGCACAGGAACATTCCGTTCGACCCCCCGGTCGACCGACTGACAAGGCCTTAGTCTCGGTTGGGCCCGGTCGACCGGCGCGGTCGACCGTGGCATGGGTCGGTCGACGAATCGATCAACCAACAGACGCGTTTTGACTTTCCTTTTGGGATTCGGATTCTTTTCTGGATGGGATCGAATCCAATATGGGTTTCCTTAAATCAAGGGACTATGTGGCTATAAATAAGGGTTAGAGCCATCATGTATTGTATCCCTAAGAAGTCCCTCAAGTTTCCCTCTTGTATTAGTTTGTATTGATTGTTGAATCAATAAAATCTTTCTCTCTCCCTTGCCCCGAGGACGTAGCACGTTACCGAACCTCGTTAAATATTGTGTTGATTGTTTTTCTCTATTGTTCGCTGTTCTTATCGTGTTGTGTACATCTCCGGCTGCATCAAGTCTCCGCCTGGCGGGCAGATTCCTCAAGAGTGGTTGTTGTCCCCTGCGCGCAACAACTGCATCCTTATAGCATGCAACATATTCATTTACTTGACATGTTAACCGATCCTGTACTGCTTGACTCCTGCATGCATGTTATCTCTAGTTGTCATGTATTTTTACCTGTTTGTTAGGATTTTCTGAATGTTTTAACTTCCAACAGAATACAGTATACTTGACCAAATTACCTAATTTTAGGTCATTAGTCTAGTAGCCTCGAGATGAAGTTTTGTGGGGGGTGGAAATAGAGAAGTGTCGATGGTTATGATTTGGTATGCATTCTTTTGGGTTTTGGGTTAGGAATATTACGAAATCTCAGTTGATGGATTACCAGTGAAATTAGTGAACTAACGAGATAAAAAAAATGGTTAAATTAGATTGGGAGGTGTGAGTCATATTTGTGATCTTTTTTGGTGAGGATGAGAAGAAAGACAACTGGTTTGTCATCTGACAAAGAACTGTTTCAAGATATAAACCCAGTTTACACCTGCTCTAAACTAATTTACGAGGCCATCTCTTGGAAGCTAAATATTTAGAGTCACACTCGTAGGCCATCTCTCTTGTATAACATGTGGATACTCACCCATCCATACAATACTATTACAAAGAGAAAAATCTAAAATAACTTGCACCAGACTTACCTGTTAGACTTATTAGTTTTAAAGTCTAATTTATTTTGGGCCTAATCAAGTCAATTGGATATTTGCACCCGCCCACTTAACCTATGTTGTTTGACCCAATAAAGAATTGATCAAACCTAAATGGTTTGGGTCTAGACACATTTTCAATTATACTTAGCCATGAGTGTATTTAAATTAGAATGTGGGACTCATCACACGTGTGGAACTCGTGTTATAAATTAAGGGCCTAGATCTATGATGAGTTGAACTAGGGTTTCTTGATGCTATATATATCATGAGTAGGGTTCCCTCTCCACCAACAAGAATAATCATCTCTCTTAGAGGCCTCTCATCTCCTCTAAGGATAAAGAAGAGAACTTGGTGGCTGGAGAGAAGAATCCTCTCCCTCAACTCCGGCGCCTTCGAGATCGTGCAATATTCAGCATCCTCGCGATGGATCAGGTATGCCTAAAACCCTCCTTCCCTTTGATCATGATAAAGAGGCTTACAGTATATGTGTAGATCTTGTATGGAATAAATTTTTAGATCTAACAATTGATATCAGAGCCACCTCTTTATCAGATCATAGGGATCTACAGAAATTATGATCTCGATATATAAATATCATAAAAAAAAATATCTCCTTTGATTCAATAAATATTTTGTGTCTCATATGTTGGATCAAAAGGTTAAAATGAGTGTTTTTTTTATTGAATTTTACATGTATATATTTTTTTTATGAAAATTAATATGTGTGTTATTCTAGATTTAATTAAAAAAAATGAGTGGCCTGTCAAGCGCCTGCATTCACACGAAAAAAAAAAGGATGTTAGATGCATGCGCTGGAAGCACTAGCGCATGCATCGTGAAGTGTTTTTCAAAAAAAAAAAAAATTAAATTGACATGGCCTGCATGCATGCAGACATGTGCATGCATGCACATGTAAGGCAAACGGATGCTTGTTGTGAATTATTAAAAAAAAAAATTGGTTAATTATTTAGGGTTTCCTTAATTTGGGATTATGAGATTAATTAGAATTAAAAATTTAGAGATTGAATTTTACTCTAATAAGGAAACTTACTCTTAATTAATCTCATATTAATTTTCAATTGGGATTGTTGAGATTGATTTGGGTATTATGATTGAGATATAATTCTAGCCTATTAAGGATATTTTGGATAGAATTCTACTCAAATAAAAAAACCTAATCTCAATCAATCTCACATTAAGCTAATTGGGTTTTATTCAGTTTATTTAAACCCGACCTATTAAGGAAACCCATAAGTTAACCATTGCGGGTCGGGTCTGATTCAGACCCGATAAGCACTGCAGACCCGTTTTACCAATAGAAACTTCAATTAGCCGTTACGGGCTCATACGACCTCTGTTTTGGGCATGTAAATAGCCGTTTCGAAGCTCTTGACGAGCACTACAGTATTACAGGAACTATACATGATAAAATAGTAGTTAGTTGACATAAAGAAGGTATTGAAGTGTTTGTTTATCATGCTTATGTGTACCCTTACATGCTTCCGCTTTATCATAAATATTTTATTGCTTATATTGTCTTGCATGATGAATATTGGTGTTTATTATAGTTAATAACACACAGATAAAGATATATACATGTTCAAGCTAAAGAATTTATAAAAGAGCTTATTTAATTGCGTATGTAGTTCATGCGGACAATAGCCGGCCCAAAGGAAGACTATTGTTTGGCCGAATTATGTACGGCGTCGGATACTTGATGTGGGTAATGCAAGTGGGAGAACCTTGATGTGTGGTAATTGGCCCAAAGGAAGGTTGTCACACTATTGGCCCATATTGCATTACCCTCATCAACTAGTCCGATGGTGGAACAAGAATATAGATGCATAAATTTGTGTGGCCCATGCGTGTGGCAATCGGCCCAAAGGAAGGTTGTCATTATGGCCGGGTCATTACATATATTATATGGCCAATATAGATTACTTAAACTTTAGTACCAATCCTATAAAGTGACAGTCGGCCCAAAGGAAGGCTGTTCTCTTACATAGGACCTAGACTTTAGGATATCTATATTGGGTCAGTACAGTGTTGGCATATAGAGACATAACTTGTTCTGAAAGTTTAACCGGCAGCTCTATCGGTTAAACTGGTTGCATTTTCTGAAATTCATTTTTTAAGGCTATTACAGTAGAATTTTATTAAATGCAATGTTTATGTTAAACTGATGAGAAATTGTATACTTATGTAGTATAAATTGAAAGGTACAAACTTTAAGAAGTGGTAAGACCACGTAAATGATCGTTCTTGAATTCATGCACCTAGAGTACACCTTAAAGATTGATGGATCTCTACTATCACTAATAAAAGTTCAGTAAAGAAAAGGTCAATTATGGTAAGTGGGAGAGATCTTACAAGAGGTGTCTAATGGTCATAAAGTACACTATTCCTATAACTATTAGAAGTGCTATGCCCGATAAAGTCAGTGCTCACTTAGCATCCAGGGTAAGCTTCTAATAAGAAAAGGAAAGTGAAACTAAAGGGAGGAACATAAACATCACTACAGTGGCTGATCCAAAGTGGCAAAAGTGCAGGAAAATAGCCTAAGGTCATTGCATACTTTTTCTGTAAGAAAGTAAGCCACCTCAAGTAGGAATGCATAAAGTATCAGAAATGACTATTTAGCGGGTATATCTCATATTTATATTTGTTCTGAGATTAATTTGGCTTTAGTGCCACTTTATAAATTATGAATAGATAATTCACATAAGCAATTCAATGCGGAACTTCCAAACCCAAAGGAGGCCCAGCCCAGCTGAGCGATACGTATACATGGGTGATGGAAATAAAGTTGCAATTAAAACTATTGGAGTTTGTAGGCTTAAATTAGATTCTGTTTTTTTTTTGTTTTAGATTTGGATGAGACTTTATATGTACCGTCCTTTTAGGCGGAATCATATTTCAATTTCATTTGTTAGACAGATCTAGTTTTACTGTCACTCTTGATAATGAAATGCTTAGTATACTTTTCAAATCTAAAGTTGTTGGTACTAGAATTCTGATTGATGGCTATATAAATTGAAATTTCATGCTTTATATACTGAATCTCTATATGTGAATAGCATAGACACTAAGCGAAAATTAATTAAAGAAACATTAGAAAGTTTGGTACTAGACGAAGTTCAGGGGTCTTAATTTGGTGTATACAGACATTTGTGGTCTATTCCCTACAGCTTCTTAGAATGGTCATGAATATTTCATCACTTTTACAGACAATTACTCTCGTTATAGGTACCTACACTTGTTCCATGAGAAATCTCAATCATTGGACATGTTTAAAGCCGTTAGATTTGATCATGGTGGTGAGTACTATGACAGATATGACGAATCAGGTAAATGTCCAGAATCATTTGTTAATTTCTAAAAGAGTGGTATTATCGCTTAGTATACCATATCAGGGACACCTCGTCAAAATGGTATTACGGAGAGATAAAATCACACACTAAAGGATATGATTGGGAGTATGATAGCTCACACTACTCTACCAGAGTCATTATATATTAAAGCCTTAAAAATGGTTGTCACCTCCTTAATAGAATACCTAGCAAAACAGTAACTAAAACCCCGTATGAGTTATGGACTGAGAAAACTCTCAGTATTAGGCATCTACATGTTTGGGTTGTCCAGCGGAAGCTCGGGCATATATACCATATGAGAAGAAGTTGGACTCAAGGACAGTTAGCTGTTTATTTGTAGGGTATTCTGAGAGGTATAAAGGCTTTAGTTTTATTGTCCCTCCACTAAGAATATAAAGACGGATTGCTAAATTTTTGAGAATATTCAGAACAGTGGGAGTCAACTACATAAAGATTTCATATTTAAGGAAGAACATATTGTTATACCCATGACAAATTGTTCCAAATGATAAAGTAGTTGTTCCACTTCAAGATGAAAATACAGTTGCATCCTTACAAGATACATATACAGTTCATCCTGAAATAGATCATGCTGGTGAGGTAGAAATTGAAAATTCTCAACCACAAGTCCCTTAGGAGATCAACTAGGGAGAGGAGATCAGTCATTGCAAATGACTATATTGTTTATCTCCAATAGCATGAGTTTGACATAAGGCTAGAGGATGACCCCGCATCCTTAAATGAATCCAAACTCAACATTCACTCCAGTAAGTGATCAAATGCCATGAAAGATGAGTTAAAATCCATAAAGGACAATGATGTTTGGGATTTAGTAGAGTTGCCTGAAGGAAAGAAACCGATTGGTTGTAAATGAGTATTCAAAACCAAGCGGGATTCGAAAGGTAATGTCAAAAGGTATAAGGCACATCTTGTCACAAAGGGATTCACTCAAAGAAAGGGCATTGATTATAAGGAGACTTTCTCCCTAGTTTTCATGAAGCATTCTTTTAAGATTATTATGGCACTCGTGGTTCGCTTTGACCTAGAGTTATACCAAATGGATGTTAAGATTACCTTTCTTAATGGTAGCATTAAGAAGAAAATCTATATGGTGCAACCATAAAGTTTTAAAGTGAAAGTTTCATAATATTTGGTTTGCAAATAAAGAAATTCATTTATGGTTTAAAGTAAGCATCCCGTCAATAATATTTGAAATTGATCAAGTAATATCCGACTTTGATTTTAAGGAAAATATAGTTGATCAATGTATTTACTATAAATTTAAAGGGAGTAGATTTATATTTCTTGTGCTATATGTGGATGACATTCTATTAGCAAGTAACGATATATATCTTCTACTTGAGACCAAGAGTTCTCTCTCAAAGAATTTTGAGATGAAAGATCTTTGAGATGCTTCTTTTGTGATAGGCATCCAGATTCAACGTGACAGGACACGTGGAATATTAGGTTTATCACAAAAGGCCTATATCGATAAAGTGCTAGATAGATATGGCATGAAGAATTGCTCTTTGGGTGATGCGCCTGTCACTAAGGGAGATAAGTTAAGTCTACTCTAATGTCCCAAGAATGATCTACGGAAAGAGCAAATGAAAGACATTCCATATGCATTGGCGGTTGAAGTTTGATGTGTGCTCAAGTTTGTACCCATCCAGACATAGCATATACCGTTGAGAAACTTGACAGAAACTTGATCAATCATGTGATTGATCTCTGGAAGACTGTCAAGAAGGTAATGCGATATCAATAGAAGACTACATGAAATCTGATCAGTTGCAGCTGATCGGATACACAGATTCAGATTATGCTGTATGTATCGACAATAGGAAGTCCACTTCATTTTTTACATTTTCCATATTGTAGGAAGATGGTGGATTTGGTCGAGAGGCCATTACAGCTACACTGTGACAATAAGAGCTATAAAGCTCTACTGCAATAGTGACAAGAGTTCAGTAAAGTCGAAGCATATCGACATCAAGTTTCTTGTCATTAATAATAAAGTTCGGAATCATATTTTGTCTGTTGATAGTGATGACACTATTCTTAACATTACAGATCCACTCATTAAAGGACTTTCACCTAAAGTATTCTTAGAGCATATTGCTCATTGGGGATGACTAGTCATTATGATATCCTGATTTTATGGGAGTGGATAATTTTATGTAACAGACATTATTTCTAAGTGCACTTTATGGATATTTGTTGATTCTGATAAATAAATTTATAACTGCTTTTCCTAAAGTTTACTTTTGCGCATTTGAGTTTGTTGAATTAGCAGTTAGACTCGTTGGAGTCATAAGGTTAGACTCGTTGGAGTCATAAAGTGGAAACCAGTTGGAATTGTACCTTATTTGATCAGAGGACATTTCCATGCCACACGTCCACATTTGATCTATGTCGTTAGGGTCTCTGAAACTTGTGATGTGGAAGGTCCTACCTCGATTATACAGAAGGTAACGATCGCCATGTTCGGTGGCAGGACTCTTAATGGACCAGATTGTTTTGAAACGTGGTTTGTCGGCGGTTAAAGTTTTTTTTTTGACGTCATAAAGTTATGCATAATATCTATTCAGTATGACTTACTTGGCCCAAGTGGGAGATTGTTAGACTTATTAGTTTTAAAGTCTAATTTATTTTGGGCCTAATCAAGTCAATTGGATATTTGCACCCGCCCACTTAACCTATGTTGTTTGACCCAATAAAGAATTGATCAAACCTAAATGGTTTGGGTCTAGACACGTTTTCAATTACACTTAGCCATGAGTGTATTTAAATTAGAATGTGGGACTCATCACACGTGTGGTACTCGTGTTATAAATCAAGGGCCTAGATCTATGATGAGTTGAACTAGGGTTTCTTGATGCTATATATATCATGAGTAGGGTTTCCTCTCCACCAACAAGAATAATCATCTCTCTTAGAGGCCTCTCATCTCCTCTAAGGATAAAGAAGAGAACTTGGTGGCTGGAGAGAAGAATCCTCTCCCTCAACTCCGGCGCCTTCGAGATCGTGCAATATTCGGTATCCTCGCGATGGAATCAGGTATGCCTAAAACCCTCCTTCCTTTGATCATGATAAAGAGGCTTACAGTATATGTGTAGATCTTGTATGGAATAAATTTTTAGATCTAACATTACCAACTGCAGATCCAGCTCGCCGGCATTTTACTCAAACTACTGTACCATAAATAGACAAATAGTATAATAGAATTATTAGGTTTACTTGTCAAAACTGCAATATCAAGTTGAAAGTTTCAACATCTACTGTTTCTATATTCAAATACCTTGAGGCTCTTCTTTTTTGTTCCTATGCAGTTTTTTGTGCAATTGGCTTCCTCTGTGACTCAAAGTGGTCCTTCTTGTGCATGTATTGATGGTTGTTTCGTGCTATATTTATACTCTTATTATTACTTGAATCCACAGTTCCTACTTGAGCAGGACAAGTGACGTTGTTGATGTGGAGCAGATCTGAACTGAATTTTTTTTTTTTTTGCCAAAATCGCGCTGCTGAAAAATTAAACAAGTAACTGTAATATACGTGTCATGTGCCTTCAAATCCTTCCAGTTGCAGATAATCTTGTATAACAAAATGCGTAACTAGTAAAATTTCCATAATAATGAAAGTGTGCATATACTGCTCAATTTATCATATCATTCTCATTATCTGTATTTCTTGCTAAGCTAAGCAAACAGTTTGTTGGTAACTTGGGCTCCATGAGCAAGTTGAAACTGTCCCAGTCTTTGCCGAAAGCGCGAGTGCAAATGGATCAAATTATGGAAGCCGCGACAGCAGCAACAAGAAAAGGTCAACGACCATGCAAATCTTTCAATGATCCAGGGAGGAACCGTGATGAACTGTTATGTATGCCCATCTTATTATGTAGAAAATGTACTAATATCCTGTACATTGTTGTATAAAAAAATCAACAGATTGGAGATGTACGTACTCGTATACTTGTGTACAGGGGGAGCTCGTTAATCAGAGGTCAGCATCAACTAGTTTGAGTTTTAAAGGGAATAGTAATTGACTATTTGAATTGAAATTTTTTTTTTTACATTGCTCAAACTCACTTCTAACATTTAAATAATCAAGGAGGGAGGTGAATGTTGACCTGAAGGTAGTCATGCACGCAGGTGCAGATGGGCCAAATATTTTCTTCAGTTTTGAACAAGTATTGATGTTCCCAGTTTTTCTACAGTTCAGAGCTCAATTTTCCTTCCAGCACCATCTTCAATATCCTACGTGTTGTCTTCTATATGAACAGTCGAGAGGCAAAGAGGACCATCCTCTGTTTTTTTAGTAGTCAATGAGAGGATCTTTGATTCGATGCAAACTATTTATGGTCACGACGTTTCTAGTTAATGAGAGGCCAATTCGATTGGTAACAGTCACCGTGAGCAAAAGAATTACATGTAACCAGCAAAAAAAAAAGATAAAATTACACGTGCCATGATTTTAGATACTAAAGAGCCTGGTTGCGTGACTAACGCAAGCATCAGGCCTAAAAATTCATGCGCGGTCAACATCAGAGTGCCGAATATTTGCTGGAATTTTTCCAACAGTACATGTTTTGTTTCTATAAAATCAATCAAACAAATTAACAATAGCTTCCTAATCTTGACCCTTGAGTTGCTTTTGACGAACTTTCCGAACTCGTAATTGTGATTTTGATGAGTTTGATTTAGTCTCTTTCAGCGCGTGCATCACTAATCCGATCAGCATAAACTATAATTGGTTATTAGAGGAGAACAAATCTACCAATCAAGAACAAGATGACGCACACACAAGGGAGGGCTTCATCCTTTTTTTTCAGGCAGGGGCTAATAGAATATAGTTCAACACTTGTCCAAGATTAAGGCACCCACAAATGTGATAAAGACATCCAAAAAATAAATAATAAAAAAAGCCTAAACACCATCTTCTTCTTCTACTCCCCTCTCCTTCCCATGCCAGTGATCACCCCTCCGGCGAACCCCCCCCCCCTGGCTGTCTCCCTCCTCAGAGACCGTCCTCCCTCTCCGACCTCCCCCCTGCTCCCCCTCCCTCCAATCTCCCCCTCTCCAGCCTCCCTCGCAAACCCCCCCCCCCCCCCCCCGATATTCCCCCTTCTCCCTCCTTCCCTTCCCCATCTGTTTGGTCAGATTCCAGCCGAATAGATGAACTCTGTTCGGCCGGATCCGGCCCAAATGACACCGCCCATCCCCTCAATCCCCCCTCTCCATCCTCCCCTCCCCCATCTGTTCGGTCGGATTTCAGCCGGACAGATGGAGCTCTGTTTGGTCGGATCTGGCTCCCCCTCGCATCTGATCTCCTCTTCCCTGGCTTCCTCGCTCTCAATCCTCTCCCTCCTCCTCCCCCCGATCTCCCCCTTCCTGGCCTCCCCGGCTCCCCTCCCCTCCATCTTTTTGATAGGATTTTGGCCGAACAGATAGAGCTCTGTTCGATCGGATCTGGCCAAACAGACAACTCCCCCTGATCCCCCCTCCGCTCTCTCCATCATCCCTCCCCCATCTGTTCAGCTTAAACCTAGCCGAACAGAAGGGGGAGGGGAGGAGGGAGATCAGGGGGGTGGGGAGCGGGGAAGGTCGGGGAGGGAAATCGTAGGGGAGAGGAGCGAGGTGGGGCCGGGGATGGGGAGGAGGACGGGGAGTGGGGGTCACCGGAGAAGAAGGATGAGGGAGATTGGAGGAAAGAGGAAGAAGGGAGGAAGGAGGAAAGAAGAAGGGGCATTTTGGACTTTTCACCTAGGGTGAATTTGTCAAAAAAAAAATAATGGCACACTTGTAATAATTGTGGGGTGCCTTCTGTTAGCCTAAAGGTCCATCACTCCAGTTTTGATGATGATTAATGATCTTGTATTTATATAGTTTCAGTTATTGATCAAGATCTTAGTAGGTGTTCAGCTTCAACAAAGGAGTTTTGGAGCTAACACATGTAGATTCAAGAGCTCCCGCGTCAAGATCGCATCTAGCACTCGGATGGAGTCAAGCTCTTTGAATTGTGTTTGGATCGAGTCGGCTTGGAGAAGGAGTTCTACAAGAAGACTTCGGTTTGCATAGTTTAAGTTTGTGTTTAGATCTTGTGTCAGATAGACTAGTGTTGATATGCTCAAGTTCACACACATACACAAGTTCAATACGTTTGGTTTTCGGTTTAACCGGTTTTTGATTTCTAATATACATATATATGGTTTTCATGAATAGATAGAATCAAAACAAGTTTACTGGAATGTATATTGGATTTAATGTATATACATCTATGCTTCATATATTTGAAAAAACTTGTTTTGATGATTCTATTTCATGTGTTTAGAGTTTTGTAACTAACAAAACTTATTTTGGATTTATTGTCAAAAACATAGATATATCTTTTATATGTGTATTGGATTCTATTCATACACTCTATACTTAAAAAGAGTTTAAATATCTTGTTTTTGTGTTTATACAAGTTTGAGAAAATCGTATTTCTATTTCAAAGTTTGGTTTATGGAAAATGCCGATTTTGTGTTAAAGCTTAATTTCAATATCACAAAAATAGTTCAAATAGTTTGTAATATGTGTTGATTTTTGGTCACTCATATTTGTTCTTCAAATATCTATAAGAACTAATTTTTGTGAAATTTATGAGATTTTATAAAAGTTAAAAAGACTAAGTTTCATACCCTTTAATCCCCAGCCTGAGCCTTCAGGCGTCGACCGGCCGGTCGACCGAACCAGAGCTCGGTCTACCGGACGGTTGACCGATGTGCACGAGGACGTGCACAAGGCCTTGCCTATAAGGCCAGTCGATCAGGCGGTCGACCGACTGCAACTACCCAACTCTTGGGTAGCGCCGATCGACCGGGCGGTCGACCGACAGGCTGAGTGCCTTTAGGCCCGATTGACCAAGCGGTCGACCGGAAGGCAAGTTTGCCAGGGGCGGTCGACCGGTGCTTCAACAGTCAGAAATATGACCGTTGGAGGGTCGACTGGCCGATCGACCGGAAGGTCAAAACTGACCTTTTCTGGCTGCCAACGACTATATTTCTGAGAGCCTATAAATAGGGCTTCTCTCAAGCTATTTTGAATAAGATTTAGAGCCTATAAATAGGGCTTCTCTCGAGTTGTTTTGAACAAGATTTTTAGGGAGCTTTTCTTCCAATCTTTTTAGTGTTTTGCAACAAGTTTAAAAGGAGTTTTTGAGCCAAAAAGTTTTTATCTTTTATTTGTTTTAAAGTGTTAGAAAAATCAAAGAAAAGAGAGTCTTTGAAAATTAGTTTTGAGCTTATTTTACAAATCTATTTAGTATTTTTCCCAAGTGTTTTTCTATGTTATTTTCTTTTCCAAGCACTTTATTTTCTCACACTTGAGCTATCATCTCTAATCCTATCTATAGGATCTTGTTTTTGTGAGAAAAATTATTTGTGGTTTATTGTGATCATCAAGTGTTATTTGTGATCATTGGATCACCAAGATTGTATTCTTTGCTTTGTGCCTATCCCACTTGTGTAGAGGTGATTGTGTTTGAGCTTTGGCTTTGTGCCTATCTCTCATCTGTAGAGGTGATTGTTGTTGAGATTTGGCTTTGTGCCCATCCCTCTTGTGTAGATGTGATTGTTGGTTGAGATTTGGCTTTGTGCCCATCCCTCTTGTGTAGAGGTGATTGTTGGTTGGGATTTGACTTTGTGCCTATCCCTCTTGTCTAGACGTGATTGTGTTTTGGCTTTGTGCCTATCCCTCTTGTGTAGAGGTGATTGTGTTTGAGAGAGGAGTAGTGTACTCCAAGTGTAGAGTTGTAATTTCTCAGTGGAGGTCCCTTTATGGAAGGTCTTGTGTGGACATAGTGGAAATCCTTCTGCGTGAAGGCGGGGACGTAAAACAGTGGCTTGAATCTCGAAACATATTTTATTGTTTCCATTTGATCCAGTATCTCGAAACTCTATCTCTCTTATATCTTGCATTGCTTTATATTGAACATATTCATATGCTAGATATAGTTTGTGTGCTCACACTTGTGTTGAACCAAAAGAGCTTCATATAGCACCTCAACTCTTAATTTAGAGGAATCTCGAGGGGATAGTCCAGAGCTCTTCACCGGGAATTCGACTGCACTCTCTGGTTACCCATAGTGTGTTGCAATTGAGTTTTAAATTCCACATCATTTGACTTTAGATTAGCTAGTACACCTATTCAACACCCCCCTAAGGTGTATTTCACCTTCATCATTTTTTGGGGTGGAAATATCCGCTCCGGGGTGGGTGGGTTGGGGGGGCCAAAAAAAGGAGTTCACAAAGGAAAAAAATAAAGAATTTTGTATATCCCCCTCAATCGTCTTTATTTGATATATACCCCTCAGGAACTTAAACTATCTTTAAAAAAAAATTGTCCTTATGCCCCTTTTAGTTGATATCATTTACGACAAGAAAGATTCATCTTTTCTTAAAATGGTAAAGGATATACAGTCATTGTAGAGCTTCAACTTGAGAGTTAGGATTAAATTTATATTTTAAGGTATTTTCTTTTTCTTTTCTGTAAGTAAAATGTGAATAATTCCACCCAATTTCATTATAATGGCAATAATTAAGTAGCAAAGTGTAAAGTACAAACACAATATAAAACAAAACAAAACAAAAGATTTCCCTTAGATTTTCTTCTTAAGAAAGAAATGCAAATATTTTGAGATTCACATCAAAATATTTTTCCTTTACATCTGCTATTCACATGCTACACAAGAGTAATTAAAGTGGTCAGTGTTTGACTTCCTTGAGATGACACCACGTGTCCATCCAACATCAAACAGACGCGTGATACTTGGCAGCTTTCAGAACCTCTTACTGGGAGTCCTCATCCAATTCAAACTCCAAACGATTCAGGTAGTTAGAGGAAAGAGATTGAATCCATTGTGAGAATCTCTATCTTTAAGCCAAATCTGTTGGCCCAAGGTTACAATCACCCGTTTTAGAGTGTTTTTATGATCACAAAACATATATAGTTATTTGTACTAATCATGTTTGTTGTTTTAGTGTGTTTCAGGGTTCTAATGATTCTAGGAGCATTCTTCCCTAAAGGAAGGTGTTTTTGACTCAAGTCACCTCATTTCGGGCTCAAGTATCAAGCTTTGCAAGATCACATATGGAGAAGCCCACTTGAAGACCTTGTTCAATTAGAACAAGTGTAAGAATAGTTTGTTAAAGTTTGAGGTTGTAGAATATTGGCTCTAGGACACACACACACATTTTTCCAAAAATACAGTTTTTAGTTTTGATATTTTGTTTAAAGTTCATGCCTTGGTCTCTATACATGATTCAATGTTTACAAGATACTTAGTAAAATTTTCCTACAAAAATTATTCTTAAAATTTTCAAAGTCCAAAAATTCCTCTCAGTTTTTCTGTGTCAGGCTGGACCGGCCGACCGGACCAGTCGATCGGATCCTGTGTCCTGGACGTGCACGCTCGTGCACGTCTGTCGGTCGACCGACCGGCTGACCGACCGAAAACTTCTGCTCTTTATTTTTTGTCGGTCGGCCGACCGGCCGACCGCCTATACAATACTGTGTTTCCTTCTCTTTGCCGGTCGGCCGACTGGTCGACCCGAGCCCAACGGCTATATGCCAGCAGGGCTGACGGCTGACCGGGACGGCCGACCGCCAAGCCTGCCAGAGCCCAATGGCTCTTTCCTCTTTGGTGCAATTCTGAAATCTGTTTTTGGATCTGTTTTTTGGCAGAACTTCCTTCAGTTTTTGGGATTATTTTGGGATCAAATAAGCTTAATTAAAATGTGTTTTAATCCTTTTCTCCCTATAAATAGAGGAGATAGGTCTCTTGCAAAAATACCAAGAAAAATCCCTAGTTTACAAGTTTTCAAAAGAAAGAAAAAGTTTCAAAACTCTCAATTCTCTCTTGCATTCTTGGCTATTGTTTTTCAGTTGTGTTCTCAAGCAAGTTTCATTTACAACTGAGTTTGTTTTTCTCACTACACTTCTAGAGCCAAAATTTCCATCCTCATTCTATAAGGAAGTTGTAAAGAGAAAGTTTGTAAGAATTTTGTGATCCTTTTGGCGATCACTTGGCTACTTGTTCCTTCTTCTTGTTCTTGTTGAGATACCTCTTCGGTAGAGGTTTGTAAGTTGGTGGAGTTTGGTACTCCGGTCTTCAGTAGACCTTGTAAAGTCCTCGGTGGATAGTGGAAACCCTTCATGGCGGTGAATGCGGGGAGTAGAGCGGTGGTTCGAACCTTGAAACAAATTCTTTGTGTTTGCGATTGATTCTCTATTTGCTCTCTATTGCTCTTACTTTCTTGCTTGTATTATTGCTATTCTTTCATACCTTGTGATATATCTTGTGTGCATTTCATAATTGCTTCAAATTCATTTCTTGTTTCAAAAAGATTGTTAGATTAGCATGTACACCTATTCACCCCCCCCTCTAAGTGTTTTCAATTAGTATCAGAGCTTTGGTCTCTAGGCTCTTGGCTTAACAACCTTAGAGAGATCCACTATCTGTTAATCATTTCATTTTTCACACACTTCCACTTAGTAAAAATGGCCGATGGAATTAAGACCCCCCCAAAGTTTGATGGCCTTAACTTTCCCATATGGAAGGTTAAGATGACCGTTTTCTTGCAATCCCTAGGAAGCCGGGTTGCAAAGGCCGTGACCAAACCATTTAGTGCACCCACCGGTGATGAGTCCACTTGGTCCGAAATTGAGACTAAAGAATTTGATGCTAACTCTAAAGCACACTATGCATTACTTCAAGCACTTAATGATGATGATATTGCTAGAGTAATACATTGTAAATCTGTATTTGAAATTTGGTCACATTTGCTTGTTACACATGAGGGGACCTCACAAGTGAAGAGGGCTAAGATAGACCTTCTTCGGTCCCAATATGAGAATTTTTCTATGAATGAAAATGAAACCATAGATGATATGGTTACTAGATTTACCAAGATTACTAATGGACTTTCTTCTCTAGGTGATGGTATTGACAACGATCAAAGAGTAAGGAAGAGCATCCGGGCTCTTCCACCTTCTTGGAAGTCAAAGCCACTACCTTGAAGGAACTCAACGACAAGGAGGAGATGGAGCTTATAGGTCTCATTGGGAACCTCAAGACCCATGAGATGGAAAGAAAAGCAAGAGAAGAAATGGCCCCCTCCAAGAAGAAAGCTATTACCTTCAAGAGTCAATCCTCATACTCCGACGAAGATAATGAAGAAGAAGATGACGAAGAGCTCTCACTTCTTGTTAAGAACGTTCGGAGGATATATAATAAGGCAAAGTTCCAAGGAAGAAGGAGATGGAAAGGAGGTAAAGAAGAAAAGAAGATTATTTGCTTAATTGCCAAAGACCGGGCCATATTGTGGCGGAATGTCCGGATAAAGTGAAGCCCTCCACCTCCAAGAAGCCTTACAAGAAGAAAGCATTGAAGGCTACATGGGATTCCGAAAGTGAATCCGAGGAGGAAGTTGACACCGCCAACATGTGCTTCATGGCTAATGAAAGCACAAGCAAGGTAACCCCTGCCACTTCTTTTGATGATGAGCTTTCCATGGATGAATTAGGAGAAGCATTTGTAGAACTATCACATAACTATGATGTTCTTAAGAAAAAGTATTTAAATATGAAAAAGGAAAATGAGTCTCTTAATCATCATGTTATTACTCTTACGAAAGAAAAAGATGAATTATCTTCTACTTTAGTTTCCACCCAAAAGATTTTGATAACTATAAGATTTCTTGCAAAGTTAAGTTTCCACAAGTTAATGAAAATGAGATTTCCATGCTAAAAGAGAAAATTGATTCTTTAGGAGTAGTTTTGAAAAAGTGTGAATTTGATAAGAATAGACTTGAGGCTATGTTTCCTAAGAAACAAGCCTCTAAATCTCATGCTCATGCTCATGCTCATGCTCATGTTCATACCTCACAACCTTTACATCATGCCAAACCCCCCAAACATGCTCACACTTCACACACACATCATGCATTCATGTATGGTAAAGTGTTTTCATGTTCATATTGTGGTCGTAAAGGTCACTTAGTTAAGTTTTGCTATGATAGACTTAATGCATCTCATCATAATATTTGGGTTCGAAACACTAACTTTCAAGGACCCAAGAAAATTTGGGTACCAAAGTCAATGAATTTGCTAAATGATGTAGGTACTTTCCAAGGCGCAACGACGTAAAGGGTTATGGTATCTTGATAGTGGTTGCTCAAGACACATGACTTGGGATATCAACAACTTTGCAACCCTATCAAGATACCATGAAGGTGGCACCGTCACCTTCGGAGATGGTGCCAAGGGTAAAATCATCGGTATGGTAATATTAAACCTGGTACATCCCCTTTAATAGAAAATGTTATTTTAGTTGATGGACTCAAGCATAATCTCTTGAGTATTAGTCAACTTTGTAATAAAGGTTTTGATATTGTTTTTGATAACATAGCTTGTAGAGTTTTTGATAGACAATCTAACACATGTATATTTTCCGGGTTTCGTGAAAGCAATATGTACATGATTGACTTGTCTAATATGTCTTGCAATATTACTTGTTTGAAAGCCCTCGATGATGACTCTTGGTTGTGGCATAGAAGATTAGGCCACATTTCTTTTGACCATCTATCTAGGTTAAACAACAAGGAAATGGTGAAGGGTATTCCTTACTTGAACTTTGAAAAGGACCGCGTTTGTGACGCGTGCCAACTTGGGAAACAAACCAAGTCCTCTTTCAAGTTAATTAAGGATATCATGACATCACGTCCCTTGGAGTTGATTCATATGGATTTGTTTGGTTCTACTCAAACCAAAAGTCTAAGTGAGAATCGTTTTGTATTTGTTTTGGTTGATGATTTTTCGCGTTTTACATGGGTTTTCTTTTTAGAGCACAAAAATCAAGCATTTTCACATTTTCAAGCCTTTAAGAAAAGAGTTGAAAAGAAAAAGATTCTTCAATTTTAAGAATAAGAAGTGATAGAGGAGGTGAATTCATTAACCTACCCTTTATCACTTTTTGTGAAGAACATGGAATTAAGCATGAACTATCTTGTCCTAAAACTCCACAACAAAATGGAGTAGTTGAATGGAAAAATCGGACATTGCAAGAGATGGCTAGGACAATGATTAGTGAATACGGTCTCCCACATTATTTGTGGGCCGAGGCCGTTAATACATCATGCTATATATCAAATCGTGTTTTCTTATGCAAAAATACTTCAAAAACATCTTTTGAGATTTATTTTTCTAGAAATCCAAATGTTTCATACTTTAAAGTTTTTGGATGCAAATGTTTTGTTTTAAATACAAAAGACAATTTGGGAAAATTTGATGCTAGGTCTTATGAAGCAATCTTTGTAGGTTACTCAAATACTAGTAAAGCTTATAAAGTATTCAATAAGTCATCTTTAACTATTGAAGAGTCTATACATGTAAAATTTGAGGAATCTAATGTGTTTGTTAAGAATGTTGTATAAATAGATTCTTTGCATGAAGACATGGAGAAAGTCACTTCGAAGGACTCACCTACTATTGAAGACATGCCAAAGGATGATGAAGGAAGTGCAACTAAGGATCAAGAGGCTCAAGGAATTGAAATTCAAAGAATTGAAGTGGAGCCTACTCAACAACTTCCAAAGGATTGGAGATACAATCCACATCATCCCAAGGACCTTGTTTTAGGTGAAGTATCTCAAGGGGTAACTACTCGTTCTCAACTTC
This sequence comes from Agave tequilana, assembly GCA_038442645.1. Lineage (NCBI taxonomy): Eukaryota > Viridiplantae > Streptophyta > Magnoliopsida > Asparagales > Asparagaceae > Agave > Agave tequilana. The sequence goes on from JAVJIF010006465.1 coordinate 39,656, forward strand.
ATGATTTTTGTAGACACTATGCTTTTATTTCTCATGTTGAACCCAAAAGCGTCCTCGAAGCCGAGGCCGACTCATATTGGTTGCTAGTCATGCAAGAGGAACTCAATCAATTTGAGTGCAACCAAGTTTGGTACCTTGTTTCTGGGCCCCACGATAGACCAACAATTTGTACTAAGTGGATCTTTAAGAACAAGTTGGATGAGTCGGGTAACGTTGTTAGGAATAAAGCTAGGTTAGTTGCCCAAGGTTACACTCAAATCGAAGGTATCGATTTTGATGAAACCTTTGCACCCGTGGCACGGCTTGAAGCCATACGGATGACACTTGCATTTGCTTCATATAAAGATTTTAAGCTTTTTCAAATGGATGTGAAAAGTGCTTTCTTAAATGGATTTATTGAAGAGGAGGTGTATGTTGAACAACCCCCTGGGTTTGTTGATCCTACATATCCGGATTTTATTTTCAAACTTGACAAAGCTCTTTATGGTTTAAAACAAGCCCCTAGGGCTTGGTATGAAAGGCTTTCTTCATTTCTAATTTCAAATGGTTTTAAGCAAGGAAAAATTGATACAACTTTGTTTACAAAACATGTAGAAAATGATATTCTTATTGTGCAAATTTATGTGGATGATATCATTTTTGGTTCTACTAATGAAACCCTTTGCCAAGCTTTTGAATCATGCATGAAGGAAGAATTCGAAATGTCTATGATGGGTGAGCTCAACTATTTCCTTAGTCTCCAAATCAAGCAAAGAAAGGATGGGATCTTCATCAATCAAGCCAAGTACACAAAGGAACTTATCAAGAGATTTGGACTTGAAGGAGCTAGAACTAGTAAAACTCCCATGGCAACAACCACCAAGCTTGACAAGGATGAACAAGGTAAAAGTGTAGACATTAAGCTTTATCATAGCATGATTGGTAGTTTATTGTATTTGACGGCTAGTAGGCCGGATATTATGTTTTGTGTATGTCTTTGTGCTCGTTTTCAATCATGTCCTAAGGAGTCTCATTTAGTAGCAGTAAAACGCATTATTAGATACCTTAAGGGCACAATTGAAATGGGTTTGTGGTATCCGAAAATTGGACTATTTGAAATGAAAAGTTTTTCGGATGCTGACTATGCGGGTTGTAGGGTAGATAGGAAGAATACAAGTGGAACATGTCAATTTCTTGATAATTGTTTTGTTTCTTAGTCTTCCAAAAAGCAAAATTCGGTAGCCCTTTCAACCGCCGAGGCGGAGTGTTTTGAACCGGAGCTTGTTGTGCACAAGTTCTTTGGATGAACATACTCTCCTTGACTATGATTTACATTTTGATCATATTAAAATATTTTGTGATAATACTAGTACTATTCATATGACTAAAAATACAAATCAACATAGTAAAACTAAGCACATTGACATTAGATATCACTTTCTTAGAGATCATTATGAGAAAGGTGATATTGATATTGATTATGTTTCTACCTTTTTCAACTTGCCGATATTTTTACATAACCTCTAGACTATGCTAGATTTTCATTTATTTGTGGCGAGTTGAATGTTTGTATTATAGATTCTTGAAAGAAATTTTTCTTATTTTGTTTACCCTTTTTGATGTGTGACAAAAAGGGGGAGAAAAAGTTTAGTTTATTAGTTTAGTTTATTTTAACTTTAGAGTTTTAACTTTTTATGCACTTTGGATTTTGTTTTGTGCATTGTGTTTTATGCTTTATGTATATAGCCATTCATTTTTATACATAGTCATTCTTTTATGCATAGCATAATTTGAGGGGGAGCTTCCATGCTCCTTTCCCATGTTTAAAATAACTATATATTTTGTCATCATCAAAAAGGGGGAGATTGTTGGCCCAAGGTTACAATCACCCGTTTTAGTGTGTTTTGATGATCACAAAACATATATAGTTATTTGTACTAATCATGTTTGTTATTTTAGTGTGTTTCAGGGTTCTAATGATTCTAGGAGCATTCTTCCCTAAAGGAAGGTGTTTTTGACTCATGTCACCTCATTTCGGGCTCAAGTATCAAGCTTTGCAAGATCACATATGGAGAAGCCCACTTGAAGACCTTGTAGTCAATTAGAACAAGTGTAAGAATAGTTTGTTAAAGTTTGAGGTTGTAGAATATTGGCTCTAGGACACACACACACATTTTTCTAAAAATACAGTTTTTAGTTTTGATGTTTTGTTAAAGTTCATGCCTTGGTCTCTATACATGATTCAATGTTTACAAATTTTATATCTTATTTATATCATGTATTTCTATCTTTCCAGCATGATCTTAGTAAAATTTTCCTACAAAAATTATTCTGAAAATTTTCAAAGTCCAAAATTCCTCTCAGTTTTTTCTGTGTCAGGCTGGACCGGCCGACCGGACCGGTCGATCGGATCCTGTGTCCTGGACGTGCACGCTCGTGCACGTCTGTCGGTCGGCCGATCGACCGACCGACCGAAAACTTCTGCTCTCTGTTTTTTGTCGGTCGGCCGACCGGCCGACCGCCTATACAATACTGTGTTTCCTTCTCTTTGCCAGTTGGCCGACCGGTCGACCCGAGCCCAACGGTTATATGCCAGCAGGGCTGACGGCCGACCGGGACGGCCGACCGCCAAGCCTGCCAGAGCCCAACGGCTCTTTCCTCTTTGGTGCAATTCTGAAATCTGTTTTTGGATCTGTTTTTTTGGCAGAACTTCCTTCAGTTTTTGGGATTATTTTGGGATCAAATAAGCTTAATTAAAATGTGTTTTAATCCCTTTCTCTCCCTATAAATAGAGGAGATAGGTCTCTTGCAAAAATACCAAGAAAAATCCCTAGTTTACAAGTTTTCAAAAGAAAGAAAAAGTTTCAAAGCTCTCAATTCTCTCTTGCATTCTTGGCTATTGTTTTTCAGTTGTGTTCTCAAGCAAGTTTCATTTACAACTGAGTTTGTTACTACACTTCTAGAGCCAAAATTCCCATCCTCATTCTATAAGGAAGTTGTAAAGAGAAAGTTTGTAAGAAGTTTGTGATCCTTTTGGCGATCACTTGGCTACTTGTTCCTTCTTCTTGTTCTTGTTGAGATACCTCTTCGGTAGAGGTTTGTAAGTTGGTGGAGTTCGGTACTCCGGTCTTCGGTAGACCTTATAAAGTCCTCGGTGGATAGTGGAAACCCTTCATGGCGGTAAAGGCGGGGAGTAGAGCGGTGACTCGAACCTCGAAACAAATTCTTCGTGTTTGCGATTGATTCTCTATTTGCTCTCTATTGCTCTTACTTTCTTGCTTGTGTTATTGCTATTCTTTCATACCTTGTGATATATCTTGTGTGCATTTCATAATTCTTCAAATTCATTTCTTGTTTCAAAAAGATTGTTAGATTAGCATATAAACCTATTCACCCCCCCCCCCCCTCTAGGTGTTTTCAAAATCTTCATTTGAACTCGGGAATTGTAGCTCAGGAACAGATCAACCACATCAACAACTAACACAGACTAGCAAATAAAGATGGAGTCTCACCAAACCAATTTAAATTTGGATGTTTAGCTCTAGCCGCCTTTGAGAGAAATGATCAAGTGTTTAAATAGAGCTGGAGTATACAACCTTATCTAGTAGACGCTACCTATATAAATAGTAGATCCCTTCCAACGCGGAAGGGGATGATCAATTAAGCTAAGAAACCCTAGCACACCAGAGAATACCATTATAATAACTATTATTATAGTGGAACCTCTTTCCGTAGTTTTTCCCTTTCAGGTTTTCCATGGAAGTCTGTGTGTTTGTACTGGAATTTCTGTGATTGGATTTTCTCATCTCTACAAATTTGGTGCGTGAATTAATTCCTTAATAAATTAACCATAATTGTAATATATGCCACCTTCTTACCATTCGAAATCATGAATACCATTCACGGGGCAAACGAAAGATTCAAAAAGGAAAAAAAGAAATAAAAAATAAAACTATAATGTACATTTGAGGTGGGAACAAGTCAAATTCAGTCGGATCTAGTAGATCCAATCACAGATGCTTTATAATTTGGTAAGATCAATAGGGATCTAGGTCACAAAAGTTAGAAGTTAGCGAAAATTATATTTACTCTATTATTGGATCAAATTCAGCTACTTAATCCAATTTTAAGAATCTGAATTTAAAATGTAGTGGAATATTCTCAATAGTAATTTGTCCGCGTATGAATGGAAAAAGAATCTGAACTCAAGCCTTTTAACTAACCCTTTGGTGGCTGGCGTCATTGATAATTTGTAAATCTTGTTCCTCTTCAAGTCAAATCGAGCGAAGCGAGGATTCTCCTGTCACTCTTCTTCGACCTTTTCTGTCCATCTGTCTCTAAAGAGAGAGCCAAAGAGAGAGCCAGAAAGAGCTGTCCTCTCTCCTCTTCCGGCAACCCTCTCCTCCCCCTCTTCCCTTCTCTCTCAGCTCTTCCCTCCCTCTCTCCTATCTTTCTCATTTCTTCTTCTCTTTCTTCTTCGCCGCTCGGTTTCACCACGAAGCGGTAACCTAATAATACAGGCTTCTCATAAAAAATCTTAAAATCAAGGACTTTTTCATAAAGGTCGCCGACCAAAGATCCCCCTTCTCCCTTGCTGTTGTCGTGCTTTCTGTGCTAATGATACTTGCAACAGAAAAATTCGATCTTTCTCTTCTCTCTCTTTTCCTTTCTTTACCTCTTCATCAACGATTGAACCAAATTGAAAGATACTTTTGGGGCTTCAAACTCTGTTTCGTCTACCGCTGGGTCAACGAAAGCGGCCTTTCACCATTTTCCATCTCTCTTTCTTCCTCCTCCCCCCCTCTCTCTATATCTCTCCTCATCGTTCACTCTCTCTTTCTCTTTTATAGTCACCAACCCTTTTGATCGGGTGAATTCATTGAACCCTGTTCTTTTTCAGGCGAAATCCTGTATTGGGTACATCCTCGATTTCGAGATTGAGTGACAAAATCGAGAGCTTTATAGAAAATTTAGTTTTTTTTGGGAAAATTCTTTTGGGTATATTTTTTAATTTTGGAAAGGTGAGATCACAGATCTTTTGTATAGTTAATTTTTGATTTGGGGGTATGAATTGACGAACGAAGAGAAAGTTGTGGATTCAGAGACTGCGGCTGGGGCTAAAGATGGGGGGTTAGATCTAGATTAAAGGGTTTGGGAGCTTTGGAGTAGTTTTGGAGGCAAAGATATGTTTTTTAGAGCGGATAAGATTGATCTGAAGAGCTTAGATGTTCAGCTAGAGAATCAGCTGAACAAGGTCTGGAACAGGGGGAAGGGTACTAGTGCTGAGAGGCCCAAAGAGGAATGGGAGATTGATCTGTCAAAGCTTGAAATTCGATATGAGGTAGCTCGGGGGACTTATGGTACTGTTTATAGAGGCACTTATGATGGCCAAGATGTTGCAGGTAATCCAGCTGCTTTTCTTGAGTTGATTGAGGTTTTTTAGCTTAATACTGCCAAATTTGTTATTTGATTGTATGTCTAATTCTATTCTGGGTTAGTGTTGTTTAATTCTATGGTGGGACTGTATGATCAAACTTGTCGATATAATTTCGTATAATTTCAAGTTTGAAGTCTATTCAGTGTGCATCTTCTCTATAAGAAATTGTTTAATTTCTCTTTCCCTTGATAAATTGAGCACATAAATTTTAGTCATTCAATCTTTCACTGCTTAGTGTGAAATTTATGTTCTCAACCATTCCTGCTACCTTGTGTGGTGGTGATTTTCCGCCACAAGTGATTGGACTCTTGATACTCACCACAGGCAAAAAGGGATATTAGATTGGGTAAGTGTACGTGATCAAGCACAACGCAGAAATAGAGAGTGACAGGATTTCACGTGGAAACCCTTAATTGGAAAAAACCATGGGGAAGAGAAGCTTCACTACAATTCTCAATTTACAAGGATTATAAGAATCTGTGAGATGCCAAAAGTAGTCTCCAAAGGATCAGAAAAAGTCCTCTGAGGGTCGAATCCTTCTGGGGGTTCCCTTTACTTCGTTGGAGGGGGAGATTTACTTATATTTCACTAAACTGTTGGACTGGAGGTAGAGTGTGGGTGAGATTTGTACGTTTTGCACGTTGTAACAGCGCGGTCGGTCAGTGTTGCTGGTTTGTTGGGATTGCATACAGGAAAATCCGTCCCTCTATAACAACCCGCTTTGAAACGGGTGCATGTTATGACATGGAGTAAGATATGGCTGTTAAACTATCGGCGGAGATCGGGGGTGATCTGTTGCTGGAGCTGCATGATTTAAAGCAGAGGTCTTCATAGCGGAGAAGGTTTTGAGGAGGTCGGATGTGGCATAGACTTCTAAGGATAGCTTCGATGTACCTCGAAGAGTTGGAAGGAGCAGTGTTCTAAATATCCCCGATATTGCGCCGATATTGCGTTTACGGCACCTAACCGCAATGATTTGGCACATCCAAACCGATATAGCGTTTTTCATCCAAAATCGCTGATAAATAGGCATGGACCCGATATATCGGCCGCAATTTTGGCGATTTTGGACCTGATATAGCGTTTTACACTCAATTTCTAGTTAGGTATTTGAGTAATTCAAGTGATGTGGCAATGTGATATTTTTTGAAGATTCTACACTTGGATAGTGATTATGGATTCATAGGCTTAATGCAAGTTATCGAGTTAAGTATATCTTAAACATATAAGTATGATGTTTTATGTAGATTTATATAATTTATGCATATATTATCTTATTGAGATGCGATTTAAGACAAGAAGATATGTATATTTACAGTCTGATTTTGACATCCGATTTTTGAAAATATCCCCGATATGTCCCCATCTCCGATAAATTTTTTCGGCCGATGTAGCCTCTGTGGCCGCCATTTAGAACACTGGGAAGGAGTGGGGCACTTATCGTAATCTTGGATGGGGTCATATTTTGAGCACTACAGATGCCCCCGCTCTTTCCCTTATCGAGCTTGCGGATGAAAAGTCGGAAGAGCGGAGTTGGTAGGACTACACCTGGTGTATTAGTGTAAAAATTAATAAAACAAGAGTCTGAAAAAATATTGGATTTATGAAATATATCATAATTCAATATATTGAAACTAAAGATGCATACATGCTGCATTCTTTTTTATTGGACATTTCAGTTCGGATAAACCATAAACATGGTGATGAAAAGAGGATGGAAATCTTTCTAGAAATAGCTCGAGCTAGAGTTTGAAGATGAGGATGAAATACTAGCACAACTATTTCCATAATGCTTCCCACTACCAGCAAGTAGAGTGCATCTTAATATTAGGTTTTTGGTAGGTAGAGATGATTCCTGGTTATCTTTTACTGAACGTCAGAAGCAGGATATTGTTAGTTAATTTTGGGTTTTTTTTTGTAGTGATTTCATGAGATTTTCTCTGTTGTGGATTCCTAGGGATGGAAAGGGATGCAATAATCTGGTCCAGATCTGATATCACAATTGTATTTTGATAAATATGGATATCAGAAATCCTTCCAGTTAAAGCATTGTAAAGATGGAAAGTGGTAAACTATCCGAATATCCAAATACATATGAAAAATACAAAATTATGGCTTTGTGCATATAGATTTGTAGTCGACAGTCAATACACCTAGTAGGCATTTTTTTTGTTAATTTTAAGGTAAGTGAAACTTGAAAATTGAACTCATTTTCTTGTTGAATCATTAAACTATATTTAATAGCATTGGGTAAGTACCCATATTTGATTCAGATTTAAATTTGTTTGTCCTTTCCAAATATGGATTTTGATTTCATTATTTGGATGGCGTCCATATTTGTATCCCACACCTGCCATAATAAAACCAATATGAATATGGTTATTTGACAAACAAGCAAGGGCTAAGTTGGTAAGATTTTGGACTACGACACAAAGTGGTCATGGGTTCAAGGCTTGAGGAGTGCCATTTCTCTCCCTAAGAAGGGGTGACTAAAAAAATGGATATGGTAATTCTTATATCTGAACCATATCCTCTTATCTGTTTACATCTCTAAATCCACTATGGAGATGCGTGCGAAGCTTGCAGCAAGTAGTTTGAGGTTTCTTGGTATTATTAACCCATAACAACTGTTCTTGAGCATATACTTTCACTTATTTGCTTCATTATGGCTGCAAATGGTCATGGTTTGATATTTACGCTTTGTTGCATCTTAGCGTAAAACCTGATGTATGGTTTTTTTTTCCCCTCTCACTTTCTCGGCTAATCTGACAAGCATTTGTTAAGCGTCTTTATCGGCAGTTGTTAAGCGTCTTTGCTGTTATGCAGGAGACTTAGGTTCATGTCTACCTGGACCACACTTTATCACTTTGAAAAGAGAATACTTTTCTCATTCAGTCAATTTTCTCTCATACTGATAGAAAGTATTTTTCCCCCACTTTATTATTCATCAGTAAAAACCAACTGTTAATGTAAACCATGGGTCTCCGTTCTGGCGAAAGCCCATCGCCACCCTTGTGAGTTGAAAGAAGTTTGATGACATAAACACATGAATAAAATCTGAATCACTCTCATCTATAATATATCTCAGCCGTAATAACCTATCTCACCCACTTTCTCACCCACAATGGACCCACCAGGCCACCACACATTATCTCTGCACTCAGTATTTCACCTTCTAATTGGGTCCTAATCTCTCCCATTTAAATTCCAAAAAGACACAGAGGCCTGGCTCACTAGTAAAGAGATTGGGTAGGGTCATGGGAGGTGCTAGGTTTAAAACCGGGCTATGGCCTTTGTTCAACCAGGAAAAAAAAAAGGAAAAAGAAAATCCCAACCATCCATCTTACCATTTAGAAACCACTTCATTTTTTATTATGTTTTAAACACCACATCCAAATCCTGTCCAATATCTCCATTGTATCAAAATAATGGCAACCTACCAATCAATCCATTACCTTCCATAGCTGAAAATAACTAGATCTTTTGGTTAAAGGATAAGCTTAGACTTGATGAATCCCTTGGTTAAGGAATAAGATTGATCCTTGAATAGCAAAATACAGGGTGGGGGTTGCCGTGCCGCACGGGGGTGGGGGGGGGGGGGGGGGGGGGGGGGGGTTTCACTGGATCATGTATTTATATTCCCTTCTATCTATCTATCAATCAGCCTATCTATGCATGTATCTTTTTACACAGACGTGCACATGAACAAATACTTCACACAGCAATAATGCATGTCCTGGTTTGATTTTTGCACTTCATTGTTGTGGGTCACCATATTCTGTCTGTTCCCTTGACACGTGCACATCCATACACTCACACACACACACACACACACCCCCGAGCGCTGGGGGGGGGGGGGGGGGGGAAGAGCGAGAGAGATGCATGATCTTGTTTAACCACTTTATTGTTGTCGCTTACCACATTGTTTTGTCTGTTCTAGGCCTATACCATATGCATCTTTATTCTTGTTTCATGAACATTTATGTGATTTTAGTTACTTTTTTATTAACTTTTTACCATAATCAAGTCATTTCTGCATTTATATATATTTGAAACTTAATCTGTTGAATTCTACCACCATCATTTTCCCCACATTTATTGGCTGCTAACATTCTACATGACCCCAAGTTGTGTCTCTTTCAAAATAGTTGTTTCTTCATTGGATTTGCATTGTTGATATGTTTTGATGTATTGGTTTCCGTTTCCTTCATTAGATAGTGACAGCTAACCTTTCCAAATGGTTAGCTGTTTTGCATTTGTTTTTTGTTACAATCTTTCCAATAACTCTTATGCATCACAGTGTTAGATCTTGGGCTGTCCTATGGTGGAGTTGCAAGCTTGTCTCACTTGTTCTTGGCCAGTTCTTTCTAAGATATCATTGGTGCATCTTCACTGTAATATGTGCCTCCTACTCCATGCTGCTATTCTTTCTGTGTTCTGTTTTTTCAGTAGCATGTTTAGTTTCTTAGTTGCTACATCAGGACTTTATATATGGATGTAATTGATTGGAACATAATTCTACATGACTGTTGCTTATTTGTCTCTCTGAGATGAATGCAATTCCATGTTACAAATTATATTAATGTGAAACGTGTATGCGTGTGTGAAAATCAGCAACATGAAATGATCGTTGGTAGGAAATGGTTAAAACTAATAATCTAGCAAACTGTTGATCAAATCACATGCATAGACTAATCAATATCAATTCAAGAATAAATTAACAATATTATCTATGTTACGTATGCAAAAGATTCTACTACCAATAAAAAAAACTATGAAATTAAAAGGAAGCAGATACACACAATCTCCCGTTTGTGGACAACAATTAAATTGATAAAAATTCAGAGATTAAATATCGAACTCGAAATAACTAATTGAGGTTGAAAACGTACTTACTGAGAATCATATGTTACAGCAGTATTCTTGTGATGACTATAGATGTGTAGAGGCCGCTCCACGAATGCAATGCTTCAAACCATGCGTGATTTGGACTCCAGATGAGAATGATACAACTCAAAAACCAATTTGAGACCTTAATATGCCTGTTTTGTGTTGCTGGTTTACTGTTCATGTGGGTTCTTGGTACTGTAACATTGTAACAGATCCGATACTGTAGCAGCACTATAGCATACTTTTTCTGAATTTCTAATGCTTTTTCTAGGGTTTTTGTGATGAGAATTGAACTAGGTTGTGGTGATAGATTTGAGGAAAAACTAGAATTGAGATTACAGATAGAATAGAAAAAATTAAGGTTTTGGGAGAGAGGAGATAAACAACTAGGGTTTAGAGGAGGTGAAAGAGATAGAGAAGGGGATACGCTAATTAGGATTTCACACTCTAAACGAGGGTTTCTCTAAGGGCTTCTTACCAAGAGAAAATTTTGGAGACAGATCACAACTCACACAATTTTGAGGAAAAACTTTCATATCTTCATTGCATTGCACATTGTTTGATACAAGAAGCTTTTTATAAGCTTGTACAAAATTGACTACTCAAACTAAAACTCCTAATTTCAAATTTTAGAAAATAAACTCCTAATAAAAATACAACTTTAAAATAAAGAAACTAAAATAAAGAAACTAAAAATACATAGAGTTCTACTACTGCTGGGAAACTTGAATGATGCATTTTCTATATTGGTGAAACACGTGCCATACACGTGTTTTGATGTCCGCATCATTCTCCCCATCTTGGAGAGAACTCAACGGAGTGAAAGTGCTTTCATATTACTTCAAAATTTCATGATCAATCTTCAGCAGATCACTTCGGTCTATCCATGTTTCATCAATTAGTACTTTCTGTCCAACAAATCAGATATTTTTGAATCTCATCGTCTTGGGTGGTGATAATTTTATCGTCTAAGAATTTATCAACTTGATATGCTATATAGGGTAAAATATCTGATAGTGGTGAAAGGAATGAGCTCTTGAAAATAGGCTCATGGAAAGGCTCATTAACAAGTGAGATAATATCAAGACCTTTATAATCCACTTAGTAGTCAATATTGAATGTAGAACAGATGCCAAAATCTATAGGAGGATCTATAATATTATTGTTCAATTTCATCAATATTTGAAATAGATCGAAACTACAAGCATGCAATTTTTGAACAATATCACCAACATTAAAAGTAATTAATCTATTTCTATCATCAACTCATATCCTATGGTTGGCGTTGTTCCATGCAATTTTATCACTGATATCTGTGGATTGTTTGTGTACGTGTGAGGTAAAAGATGATGCAGACTCAATGACTTGATACTGATCGACATGGGAATAAGATCTGTAGAGAATTTCGATTTAGTACCTAACATAGAGCATAAGAGAAAAGGCGATGATGTCAACAGTAGGGGAGGAAAGGGTTAGTGACCAAAACAGATAATGACAGCAAAGGTCAGTAGTAGAGGAGGCATAGAAGTAATGTTGACAGTGAAGTCGGGGAAGGGAAAGGATGGGTGATAGTAAACTCCTTAATTATAAAGTGACTTTCAGAGAATAGTACTATGAGGCTTAGGTGCTTCAGTGGGTACTCCGTCATTAATGACAATCTAAAATGGGTTTGGACAGTTAGCAGCAACATGCTCATAACCTTAGCATTGTAGCATTTAGATGTGAGACTAAATTTAAAAAAAGTCTTTTTCAGTGTTCTTTTTTTTATTGTTATCAGACTTTTCTTTGACTTCTTAGCTGTGGGGATCACATAAGGTACATTATTTTTCGAGTTTTGATTGGAAGAATTCATGATTTGAAGTAGGCTATTAATTTTAGCCATGATATCATCAAGTGTTAGTCGGGACTCCATGGTTTGGTTCGAAGGAGTAAGTTTGGCTAGTGGGGATGAAAGTGTAATAAACCTACGGGGTTGAACATATGGGGGAGGTCTAAACTCGTAGAGAGATCGTGGCACGAACTTGGTTTCTAGCTCTTCTTTTATCCTATCCCATGTTTTAATCGGTCATTAGCCATAGAGTACTCGCCTATTTATGAAATCTGTCCAATATTGGTTAGCTTGTCTAGCCAGTTTCGTGATAGCGAATCTGACTTTCTCAGCATCAGAAAATGGGTATTGGTTGAAGTATATGTCCATTCTTTGTAACCAATTTAAAAAAAACTTGAGAATCTTTTAAATAACCAGAATAATCCAGACGACCATCAAAAATTGATACATCCATGTTGATATGCAATGTATGAATCCTAGATGCAATATGAAACATGGTTCAAAGTCGCGGTCTCGGCCGCCAACTCGGCGGGCACTGAGACGGATCGGTCGCGGCGCCTCGGATCGGTTTTGAACGATACACGCAAAACGCTACATAGAAAGTTCAAAAAATTCTGAAAAATCACGACAAACTTAAAAAAAAATCGCAGATATTAATTTTCATATATCACATGTCCAAAAAGAGTTTGTTTTGAGGGGTAATTGGGGAAATATGATGATTTGGGGATAAATATAAGAAATATGGTGATTGGGGGGGGGTAAATATAAAAAAATCCAAAATAAAAAAGATTTGAGGGGTAAATAACTAAATATAGAAGATTTGAGCGGTAAATATATGAAAGATTTGAGGGTTGAATATAAGAAAGAGAGATCAGATGAGAGGGGGAGAGATAAACAGAGAGAGATCGGGGGAGGGAGAGATTAAAAGAGGGAGAGAGGGGGTAAGATAGAGCAGGACAGGGGCCTTCGCTCTCCCTCCTTCCCTCCCTTTGATCAGAGGGAGGGGGAGGGAGAGGCGGATGGAGAAGACAACGATGATGACGGGTCGAGAAGACGATGACGACGGTGGCGTCGGGTAGGTTTCCTCTCTTTTTTTTTCTTTTGAAAGTCACCAACGGTCGAGTCTGACTCAGAGCCGACTTGGCCGCGACTCTCTCTCTCTCTCAAAGGAGTGAGGTGTGCATTAAATATGTATGCCTAACTGGTAATATTCTCAGAATGCCTATGGGTGGTACTTACAATTTAGGGTTTGAGATTGATATAATCCTTCTCTTCATTTTAGTTTCTCCTCCTCTCTCTCCCCCCTTTCCTTGTGTGTGTGTGCGTGCTTGTGTGTGTGTGTGTGTATTTTAACAAGAGATGTGGCAAATTAAACCCAGGGAGGCACGTCCCTACTTACCGATTGACCCTTTTTCTATTCCATATATTTTTTTTAACAATTTAACCCTCCACAACTTAATAATCATCTGATTGATTTAAATGTAAATTTAAGGGTACAATTTTTTGCTTTAGACTTTGCCTTTTATACAATTGCACTTCAACCCACATTATCATCTTTCCACTGATTCCCTCACGCACATGCATGAGGAATGCTGCGTGCTTACCTTGTCCTACATTTAGAAGCTAACCAACAACTTTTGAAGAATAGATAGAACGAAAGTAAGAAAGAAGAAGACAGGAGAAAGCCAAGGTGTGCATTCCTTCTTTCAGTGCCCACAAGTTATTAACAGGTCAAGTGACCTAAAGGAACTTGTTGATAAACATGTCCTGGTTAATTTCTTTTTCACTTTCTTTCTTCAACTATAAAGTCAATGGCTAGGTGAAGGTACTGTCAACAGTATATTTAATTGACTGTCCTTTTTTTGATACTCCTCGACCATGTACTTCAGATCTACTTGAGATGATATGGGAATTACCAGGTTTAGTTTTCCTTATCAATCGAAGAAGGCAAATAAAAAAATTGAGTTAAAGAAGGCAATTTCTTTGCGACTGTCTAAAGGACTCATTTTATCATTTACTTTCTCTTTATTTCTTTATTTTTTGTTTTTATATTCTTGAGTGTGGACACTGTTTCCATACAGCTAATAAGTGTATTCTTAGCAAATTATTATTTACTACAAAATCTTCTCTCAGCCTCAAAAGGTTGCGTTACATGATATTTCTCTCTCATATGTAGTGAAGCTGTTGGATTGGGGTGAAGATGGTCTTGCTACAGATGCTGAAACCGCTGCTCTTCGATCATCTTTTCAGCAGGAGGTTGCTGTCTGGCATAAGCTGGATCATCCCAATGTTACAAAGGTATGCATTTCTCTGGTTTTCTGACCATGTTTTATTTAGCTTCATATAATCAGCTACTCAATGCTCGATACAAAGGTTCACAATCTAAATCTTTAAGTGCTTGTTGGATGTAAACTTAAATCTGGAACGTTTTCCTTCAAGGTTGTCTACATTTGGGCTTTGATTCTAAATTTTAATATTCTTACATGTCTCTCTCTTTCCAGTCGTCAAGATGAAATTTATTGTTTCTCATGTTATTATCTATGCATTTTGGTGAAAATGGTGAAGTAATAATTAAGTATTAGCTTCAATAATCTTTATTACAGTTTGTTGGGGCATCGATGGGAACTACAGACCTCAAGATTCCATCAAAGAATCCCACAAGCAATGGTCAGAACCACCTTCCGGCTCGAGCATGTTGTGTCGTCGTGGAATTTCTCTCTGGAGGAACATTGAAGAAGTATTTGATAAAGAATAGGAAAAAGAAACTTACATATAAGAATGTGATTCAATTGGCGTTGGATTTAGCCAGAGGGTTAGTTGTACTAGGAACTAAAGAGAATTGTTTAACTTAAATAGTTAATTCCATATAAACAAAGCATTGAAATTATTCACTTCTCATTTTTGTAGATTGAGTTATCTCCATTCAAGAAAAATTGTTCATCGGGATGTCAAGACAGAAAAACATGTTGCTCGATTATCCTAATAGAACCCTCAAGATTGCTGACTTTGGAGTTGCTCGTGTTGAGGCTCAAAACCCCAAGGATATGACTGGTGAAACAGGCACCCTTGGATACATGGCTCCAGAGGTACTTATTTCACGCATCTTCTAAAGAGCAGAAGATGTATGGTTTCACAAAATCACACGAATTGCCACCAATAACATAATGTTTGAACATCACATTCTCTATTATGATATTCCATAAATCAGCATAGTCACAGTGAAATGATTCTCTGTTGCATAAGGCGTGTTTAATGAACTGTAACCGTAATTTAATATGATCAGGTTCTTGATGGCAAGCCTTACAATAGAAAGTGTGACGTGTACAGCTTTGGCATTTGCTTATGGGAGATCTATTGCTGTGACATGCCATATCCTGATCTCAGCTTTGCCGACGTATCTTCTGCTGTTGTTCGACAGGTGAACAAAGCCTTTTCTCCCATTAACTTATCACGGGATTCCTAAAAAGACTTCTAAAACTTGTAGGACCCTAGGTTATGGTGTTTAACTTTTGCTGTTATTATATGACAGAATCTAAGACCTGATATACCAAGATGTTGTCCAAGTGCTCTTGCAAATATCATGCGAAGTTGTTGGGATGCAAATCCAGATAAGAGACCTGACATGGATGAGGTTGTGAAGCTTTTAGAAGCAATTGATACGGACAAAGGACGTGGCATGATTCCCGAGGATGAGAAAGCTCGATGCTGTCCATTTCTCTTTCCAAGTCGTGGACGGTAATTCCTTCTTCTTTAGAAGATGTGGACCCTAATCTCCTTTTCCTTATCCTCCACCACTTGGTCATTTTCTTGGTCATTGACATTGGAGGAGATTCAAGTGCTTGTCTTCCCATTTACATGTCTGGGAATTTATCGGTCTTCCAGCCTCATTTATTATCACCATCAGTCCTACGTCGCATTTTCTTGTTGTGATCATTTTGGGTACTAGAGTTTTATCTTTGATGAGAGTAACATTATTCTTGTAAATGGTTTACCTTCTATTGTTAATAACATTTGTAAGGTGTGCCTTGCTCGATAAATTGCAGATATATAACAGAAGAGGTTCCTTCAATTTTAGTGTCAATCTTCAACCTTGGAAAATTGAAGAAACTCAATGAGTTTGTATTATGTTTTTTGGGTTAAAATCTGAAATCTGTACGAGCTTGTCACTCTTTAACTTTTAGCCGTAGATTTAGGAGTATCGTAACTTCTGACAATCAATTATTTAGCTAGTTTACAGAAAGAGGAGAGAACAAAACTAAGGTTCTATTGGCAGTATCGGGCAATTTCAGAGCTTACATAAGTAGAGCACCTTTAGGGAATCTCTGGGGCCTTGAATGATGCGAAAGTAATTGAAGCCAGTTAGAAGTTTAGAATATATGTTGGATAAGGTCCAGACTCTGGAATAATTTGGCTGTAAGAGAGAGTATGTGTTGGCCTCTTGTTTTATGGAGAATAGCATCCCAAGCTCAAGAGGATCAACTGATACGCAAATTGTCCACTGGCTTCTCCACAAGATTTGGAAGTTGAGATTTTGGTTCTGCAGCAGGGAGATGGAACTGGACTTGCATTCAGAAAAAACAAAAGCTAGCTAGCTAACAATTCCAGGAAAGATCCATTACTAGTACTTTGATTTGAAATCCATGGATATTGATGGCCAATATTACATAAAAGTTGAGAAAATTGATAGAGCATCATCAAAGGGTGACGCTGCAGCCACCATCAATAAAGGTATGTTTCTATCAGAGCATACAAGTGCTTATATGGACGTACGCTTATGGAATATCAGAAATCAAAGGGTCTGTCATTACTTTGTGGTTCTACTTTGTAATTGTATGCTATCCGTATGATTTATCTCTTCAAGATAAAACAAAAAATCAAATGGTTTTACTAGAGAAATGAAATTCTTGGTTTTGTTCAATTGATGGATCCGAGAATTAATCTTAAATAAGTAACAAGTGATTTTGTTTAGAGTGCTTTTTGATTTTGAACCAAATATGTTCAATATTATTACCTGGAGTCAATGCTATAGCTTGTCTAATAGTCAGGATCTTGCTAGGAGTAGGCCTTTGCAATTTCAAATTTATCATGTTTGAATTGCTCTTATTGCAGTCTATGGAACTATTAGATGACTCAGTTATTTTTGGAATTAATAATTATAACCACTTTCAGTTGTATGGGAACCTGATGTTGGATATATGGGAAAAGGAGAGGCATATATTGACAATGGAGTAATTGAGGGAATTTATTGTTTTTGTTTAAAAAGGGATTAATGATTCAAAGACTGAAACACACCTGCAGTCTGCATCCCTTTTCCATAGATGTTGTTGCCTCGTGATTTTGGAATTCAGAATCCTTAAGTGATCCTTTGTAAACAGTGATCCAGATTCTGGCACTGCCTTCCAATGAATGTCTTCGGCCTCATGATTAGCATTTCCTGCTCTATGTTATGATAGGATTAGATTGATTTTAATCTAGCCGGTTACTTAATTATGATGGTCAACGTCTTCTGTTCACAAAGAAGGCAGAGCCTGTAATGGCCATAATCTCACATTAATGTTCAACCTGCATTGGTCAAATCATGGGAAACTGATATTAGAGATATTTTAGGGGTTGAGAAGAAAGGTGAGCAGAGAGATGCAGATACTGCAGGCAGCTGAGCATGGTGAATTTGACTTCATCAAGGATGCCAAGTTTGCCCAAAGGTGGAAGTTTCTAAAGATGAAGAATCAAAATAAATTTCAAAACAAAGGTGATATCTCCCGATTTGTTCTTTGCATGAAGAATTGATGCAAGTTGTGTGGCAAAATGATTTTAACTGTTGCAGTGGGGGAACTAGTTCTGGGAAAACTACACAGCTTTGCTAGTATCCACATTAAGACGGACGTACCAATATTGGCATTGTTAGTTATGCACAACAGTGACATGTAACAACTTTGATTGTTACAAACCTAGTCGGAAAGGAGACTGAGGCTGACTTGGGTGATAAAAGTTGAAATGCCAGTTTTGGATCAGACATCTTTCTACTAGTTACAGGCCGAAGAATTTAGAACTGTAGCAGAAGAAACTGAAATTATGTAACATGTAACATAAATGCAGTTGCTTATTTTATATTAATCATCTCTCTTCATTTTCATGCGATCAAGATTATAGTTTGTTAGTGAGAATTGAGTGAGAATGTTACTACAAGAGATACCTTGAAAATTCTGTACTCTAAAGGCTTTGAAGAGATAAATATGCGAAGCACAATATGCGACTTTTGTCAAGGTTAGTTTTATTGTCTCTGATCATATTGATGCTGTTTTGCTATGAATAATGGACTGAACAGGGAAACTTGAGCTGTATCAAATGTCAATTAGTATGAATTTTTCAGTGAATGTTGGGTTCTTATTGAAGCTTTGAAAGCAAAGATATTCTGATGACCTGCATGTAACCTGGCAAGATTTCATGTGTTAGCTAAGAAACCTAAAAGGTCAAATTCTTGAATGGATATGTCCAAATTTATTTGAATTGTATGAATTACAAGCAAACCAACATGAATTGAAACTGCAGCTACATAATAGTTGAGATTCCTTGAGCATCTCCAAAACTATAAGCAATCAAACAATTTGTAGCTGACAGCTTGGGTACCAGAGAAATAGGAGCATTTTTTGGAAACAAAACACTTGTTAATCTTAAAAGTCTTAGACCAATAGTCTAAGGTTTGATGTCTCTTTTTAATATGTCTGCTGACTAATCCTGGATTTGTCTCCTTGCTAATAAATTTCTTTTCAGGCGTACTTGCTGATGTATGGATTAGTTTTGATTAGCTGTATTACAGGCGGAAGCGGGTTAGCTCTTCGAGCGAAGGACTGTCCGGTACTTCACACAATGCCGTCCGTCCATCACAGCTGATGGACGGTTCGATGGGGGAGAGAGAAAAAAACGCCTTTTGTGGGTCTCATCCAAAAACGCGTTTTTCCCTCTCCCCATGGGCCGTCCATCAGTCATCATGGATGGCCCACAACGCGCATCATGGTCCTTCACACGAAGGAGCTAACCCGCTCCCATTACAGGCACTTGTTGGTTTCTTCAAGATCAAGGTCAAATGTTTAAAGATGAAGATAAGTTTATCAACTAGGTTTCAGTTATAAATAATTAAATAAATAACATGATTGGAGTAAAAAACAGTAGATTTCCTTAGGCTTATGCATTTTCAATTACAAGCCACCAGGTCCTCAATTAATAAACATCATGCAGGAAATGAGCTGTGTTGGTGTATTCAAACAAAAGCATGCAACATGGTTGTAGCACAGAAAGATATGGTTGTATGTTATTGCTTAACAGGACAATAGTCCAGAGGTTAAGGATGAAATTAGACGTTGGATGAGATGTATGATTGAGAATCTTTTGGGAGACAAAAAGTCTTCACACCCCAAAATCAATCTGAGAATATGACGGATAGAAATATGGAATAAAACTAGCAACAAGCACACACAAATATACCAAGATTTTAATATGATTCGGTCATAATTTGCGCCTATGTCCACCATGCAAGAGAAAAATCTTTCACTACAATCATCAAGAAGAGAACACTATACAACCTCCTCCAAAGCTACAACAAGCTTGAGGAACAACAATATAAATGAAAAAATATAACGGAATCTTACTAGCTCAAATTCACCAAACCCGCTTTCAAGAACTCTTTCCAAACAAAGTAGAAGAACTCGATCTCCAAGATAATGTGAAATTGTCGAACAAATCAACTCAAATGAGCACTTATGCGAAATCCTGGTTGCTTCTCCTCTCTCTTCTTCGTTCTCTCCAAGACTCCACCTTTGAGGATGAGGACTCTCTCTTGCCTTTTGACTTAAAGTGGTCATGTCCTTGAACTCAAATTACAAGAGACCTGAGTTAAGTCCATTCATGAGTATGGACCCAAATCCAACAAACTCGTCCCCCATGCCCGTGAGAGGGGTGATCACTATGACTATTTGTCACGTTCCGCTTCTCAAAATATGTTGAAGTGGAGACGCGACGAGAGTCGGCGACATATATATGCGAGGAAGATACCACACGTATACACGCTAAGTCTAATATAACCTGGACATATAAATCAACTGTGATAACAATAATAATAACTGCGATAATACATACAAATTTTCACACTTGATAATATTATTCTATGAACAATCAAATAGAATAAGTTGAGTAACAATATAAAGAATCAAGAGAATCAACAAGAATAAGAGAAAGCACGAAGCTATACCAAGACTAGGTAATCAAGCAAAGAGAATTTCGGGCTCCTCATAATGCGTGTGATCCTCCCCAAATACCTGAACAACAGAATGAAATATTTCTAAACTTGGATATACAAATCTAGGAAAGTAAGAAAACTCCCAGCGTGTGTAAAATGAGGGATGATATAATATAATAATAATAATAGCAATCGATACATTATAAATAAGATAGCACTCTGAACATAATAAACTGTGGTAAGAACAATTTATATTAGAATCATGTATACATTCATGTGTCTATCATAGCATGCATATATTAGGTGTCTATCACAACACACACACACACACACGTATACATACATACACACACATTTATATATACATACACACACACACACAGATATACACATTTATATACACGCGCGCGCGCGCGCACACACACACACATATGTATATATATATATAGAGAGAGAGAGAGAGAGTTGTGTAAAATCACCTAGAAGGGGGGTGAATAGGTGATGGCTAATCTAATGGTCACTAAATGTGGAATTAAAAACTTATATGATGCAAACTAAATCTTCTTAAACTAAACACCACGTATAACACAAGAGTGTAGCCGAATTCCCGTGAAGGGCTCTGGACTAACTCCTTAAGATTCCTCTAAATAAGAGTTGAGGTGCCGCGTTGGCTCTCTTGGTTGAATACAAGTGTTAGCAAACAATCCCCAAGCATATAACAATTAAGCTCACAATATGTATCAAGCATATAAGATGAAAGCAATAAAAGCATGCAAGATATAAACAAGAGTAAGAGATAGAGAGTGAGCAATCGCAAACACGGGAGATTTGTTTCGAGGTTCGAGTATACTTGCTCTACATCCCCACCTTCAACAATATGAAGGATTTCTACTATAATCGATCCCACCGGATCACTCGGTGCCGCAACACCTACAAGGCGAGTTCACACTTGAACTCCTTGGACTCTCTAGTCCCGTACACACCGCAAGCTCACAAGCTCGCCGAGGCCGTACCTCAAACACCAAGTTCACACACTAAGTCGAAACACCGCGAACACAAACGTCCGCCTCCTTAAAGTATAAGAAAGAACTCTTGGTGATCTAAACACTTTGATCACCAATAAAAACTCTCACAATGACACTCCTATAGGATGAATATGTCAATGGGTTGCTCAAATGTTTGTGAGAAAAACAAGAATGGAAGTGGTAGAGGAAAACTCAAGAAAATCACTTTCAAAACACTCTTGATAAACTCCCCTTTTGATTGGAAATATTTGTTCTCAAATAAGTGGAGAAAACTTCTTAATGGAGTTAGAAAAACTAGCTCAAAACCCACTTAAAAATCTTGTAGAAAACAGCCCCCAAAAGCCCCAATTTATAGGGCAAGAAAAACTAGCCGTTGGGAGCCAGATTGGCCTGTCGGTCGACCGCCCGGTCGATTGGCCAACGGTCAGATTTCTGACCGTTGTGCCAGCGGTCGACCGGCCGATCGACCGTGGCCTGGATACAGAGAGCAGACTCTCTGTCCGGTCGACCGGGCCTTTCCAGAGGGCAGAGCTCTCTGGACGGTCGACCGTCCCGGTCGACCGGCCCTCTAGCCAGACTGGCGTGCACGTCTGTGCACGTCGGTCGACCGACTTCTAGCTCGGTCGACCGGACCGGTCGACCGGCAGAAGCCAGGACAGGTTATTTATAGGGATTAAAAACTTGGTATTTTGGCTAAAATAAAATCCCATAAAATCATAAAAAATATACAAAAATAGGTTCAATATTATACTTTGATAATCAAACATGTTTAAGCAAAATCAAAACATGTTACAAACAATTTGAATTATTTTTGTAACTTAGAAAATTTGGCTCAAAACAAAAACTGTATTTTTCCAAATTGGTTTTTCCAAAACTTATTTTTCCAAAACTTCTCCAAATACAAAAACAAGATATTTAAACAACTTTTAAAGCATAGAGAGTAAGGATATGATCCACTACACATACATAGTGAAATATCTATGTTTTTGTCATTAAGCTCTAAATATGGCTTTGGTTAAAACATATATACTTGAATTCCAAAAATCAAACCGGTATTTTTCAAAAAGAAAACTCTTTTGTATTTTTTCAAAATATAAATTCTTTTATGAAAACTTATCTAAATCAAGAGTGTGTGTGTAAAGTATACTTGAGCAATCCACCAACTATTCTATCCTTTACATTTTAACTAAAACAAAATCTTATAAAAACAAATCTAGACACAAGTCTTGATCTTGAAGGTTTTCACTTGAAGTCTTCACATTTTCTTGACTTGGTCCAAACACGATCCATAGAGCTAGACTCCTCTTGAGTACTTGATGTGGTCTTGATGCACAAGCTCTTGAATTAAACCGTGCTGCTCCAAAACTTGACTTTAAATCCTTTGTTGAAGCTATACACCTACTAAGATCTTGATCACAAATCTGAAACTGAATAAACACAAGATCATTAGTACTATAACTACATGAGTTGATCATCATCAAAACTAGAGTGATGGGCCTTTGGACCAACAATCTCCCCCTTTTTGATGATGATAAAACTCATGAAGTTATATATGCATGGATTAAAGTAAAGCTTCAAAGAAGCTCCCCCTTAACTCATGCATAACAATAAATAATAAGATATGATAATGAAGTACATAAAAAATGAATAAATATATGCATCAATTAAATGAGAGACAAATGCATAAATCCAAAATCCTTTTACCAAAAACTTTTTCTCTCCCTTTTTGTTAAAACATTACAAGAATTCATTTGTTTATTGAGATGCATGAACTTAATATATGCAAAAACACAAATATGCATATATAAACTCAAAATCTTTCTCTCCCTTTTGTCAATCATCAACAAAGGGGTTAAAGTAAAAAAACAAAACCAACAAATTCTTCTCCCCTTTTTGTTCGAAACAAAGAATCAATAAAGGGGTGACATAAAACAAATCAATAAGAGGATATATGCGATATATATTCATGAAGAGGAAGACGCTAAGTTAACTTCCCTACATATATACATTACATGAAAGAGGGATGACAAGCCCTAATTCACATAACGCATAATATGCAATGCATAAGAGGAGATGTGAAGCTCCCCCTAAACACGTGTATCGCATAAAGAAGAGTTGTCAAGCTCCTTAATATAAGATACACTCAACATGAATCTATATGTAGAAGAGATGTTAAGCTCTCCTTGCATATAGGCAATACAAATCAAAACATTTTTAAATTTTCTTAAAAAATTTGAATTTCTCAATAAAACAAATTTTGAGATATCACAAATTTTTTTTTAAAGGTACCAACTTGCAACCAAATTTTAAGGTACCAAATGTAAATAATCATTACAAATTTTGAATATTAATCAAAAATAGAATCATATTGATACCAATTGAAAATTATTGCATATTTTTTATATCAATAAAAATATCAATTTTAAAAATAATGCATAAGCTTATTAAAATATCAATTGAGAAACCAATTGAAAATAAGGATTTGAATCAAGATTAGCATAAACATACTTTGTGCTTTAAATATGTAAATTGGTTTTAACCAAGCACAAATAAATCATATATTTGTATGAAAATGAAAATATCAATAGAAATTGATATTATTTGAATTGAAGCATACATATATAGGAAAAAAATATGAGTATATACAAAATGAAAATACCAATTGAAATCAAGTATATAACTTATAACCTACCACCCGTTTTATGCACAAGATAAAAGATTTTTCAATGAGGTTTGCAAGGCATAATCACCCATCCATCCTCCCATAAGGGGATAGGTAGGGGGTTTCAAAAATAGAGTTTGAAAAATATTTTTTTTTTAGTATTGAAAACACTACCAAATGAAGAATACTTAACTAATTAAATTAATTTTTGAAAAACTAGTTAAAGATCCTTCAAAACATGAAATCAAATCATATGTTTTCATGAATCATACCAAATACACAAGAATTGACACTCGAAATTTATAAGGCTCAAAAATAATCATGAAACAAAGTCAGGAATAAACAAATAAAGTGTGAGTGCACAAAAATCATGTAATTAGCATTTTCCATGAAGATAATCAATAATACTCAAAACAAACATGAATATTATTTTATCAAACAAATCATGAAAATTTATTTTATTTTTTTTTAAACATAACTTCTAGGTATATGTATGATTTATCCAAAACTAACAATATGCATACATATCCCAAACATAAAATGAGTCTATGATATAGTTTGCATGAAGGCAAGAGACTCAAGAGACATACATATGTTGGAACATATTTCGATGAAGACTTTGTGGAGCATTTCATTTGGAGCTCTAACACATGACGAATCAAGAGTTCTACATGATCAAGATGTCCCAAGGAGAGTTGATATGATGTATTTTGTAAAGATGAAATAGCTTGTAAAAAGCCTTGACATATACACACATATCAGAGTCCATTAGTCGACTAATACCTTCTGCAAGTCGACTAACCCAAAGTGTAGTCGACTTGACCTAACCCTAAGTCGACTAATCATGTGTGTCAATTCAGACCCAACTCTCTGTTTCTGCATTAGTCGACTTGACAGTCAAAACTAGTCGACTAATAGCATCTTGTAGTCGACTAATCCCTTGCCCCTAGTCGACTAATAGCTGGTCCAGTCGACTTATAAGTAGTTGCAGTCGACTTGATTCAGTTATCCAGAAAACTGTCAGTCCAACGTATCTTACCCTAGTCGACTTATAATAGCCAAACCTAGTCGACTAATAGTGTGAAAATTACCTAGTCTAATCGACTAACTCCATAGGCAAGTCGACTATAGACAGTTTTTGACTGTTGGACAGTTTTCGTTATCTGGTCTTTTGTGCAACGAATTCCAACATTCCAATTGTTTGAATTGCACCTATAACTACCCTAACTTACCCTAGTCTTCAGCTATATAAAGGGTAGTTAATCTAAAGGCCAAATATCAATCCAAATCTTCAGTTTTCCAAATCAAAATTCTGTCAAACCTAAAAACTGAATTTTCCACTTCAGTTCTTCACCAAAAGTCAATTTCCATTGTGAAGTCCTCTGAAGTTCTTTTCTCCTATACTAGACCTTGTCCACGTTCATACACAATACCAAGGCTTATAGGAAAGTTGTAATTCTTAAAGCAATCATTGTACACGGGTGACTTCTTGGTGTAGAGGCAGTTGTACAAGGTGAAGGTATTCTCTTAGTGGAAGAGAAGGTGTTCTCTTGGTGGAAGAGAAGGTGTACACATTTGGCAAAGGAGATTTATCAAGTGGTGTGCATGGTTGTGATTTTGGGTGTACAAAATCAAGGATAATGGAAAATCACAAGCGGGTGGCTTGGGGACTGGATGCAGGTCACAAGGACCGAACCAGGATAAATCTCTCTTGTTTGCGTTTGTCTATTCTCTGAGATTTATTTTCCTTTTTGCAAGTTTATTTATTTGCTTAACGTTAATCCTTCTTGTTTTAGTTTTGTGTTGACTTGGGTATTTTTAGATCCATAATTGCCAACAGAGATAGTTCCGCATTTGACATCATCTCGGGGACCAACAATTGGTATCAGAGCAGGCCCAACAATTGGTATCAGAGCGGGTAAAAGTCAACAACAAAGATGGCAACGGAGTTCTCATCATCCTAATTCAAAGAAGGACATTCTACACAACGTCCATCGCTATTTGACGGATCCAACTACAACCATTGGAAGTGTAGAATGAAGATCTACTTGGAATCGCTGAACTACGACCTTTGGAACATCGTAGAAGCATCGTACACCAAGCCAACAACCAACTACAACGCTTGGAGTGAAGATCAAAAGAAGAACGCGAAACTTGACGCCAAAGCAATGAATGCCCTATTCTGTGCCCTAACTAAAGAAGAGTTAACCAGAGTGTCAACAGCCACTTCTGCACATCAAATATGGCATACTCTTCAGGTAACACACGAAGGTACAAATAAAATTAAGGAATCTAAAATATTTGTTCTTGTCCACAGGTTTGAATTATTCAAAATGGAGGAGAATGAAACCATATCTGAAATGGTCACAAGATTCACCGACATTACCAATTCATTAGCTTCCCTTGGAAAGGACTACACCCAAGTTGAAAGAGTTCGTAAGATCCTTCGTACACTCACACCAGAATGGGAGAAGAAGACAACCGCCATTGAAGAGGCGAATGATCTCTCAACTATGACATTAGAAAACCTAATCGGTAATCTAATGGCATATGAAGTGCAGTTAGAAGAAAGGAAGAAGGACGAACGACAACACCGTTCAAAGAAGAAAGAACTCGCCTTCCATGCATCTTCCGACACGGATGATTCAAATGATGATGAAAAGGAGATGGCAATGCTTTCAAAGAAATTCAGGTGATTCTTAAAGCAAGGTAAATTCAAATGCTTTAATTGTGATAAACAGGTCATATGAAGATGGATTGCCCTTTGCTCAAGAAGAAAGAAAAATACAAGAGCAAAAAGTTCAGAAAGAAGAAAAACTACGAAGCATCATCAGAATACAGTGATTTATCTTTCTCGGATGAAGAAGAAACCACTGAACGTGTCAACCTATGTTACATGGCACTGGAAGATGATGAGGTATCATTTCTGAACTTTCTGATGCATTTCATGAATTGTTTATTGATCTGAAAAATGAAAAATTGAAAAATAAAATTTTATCAAAAGAAAATGAAAAACTTTTAAAGGAAAATTCATGTTATGCTTTACAAGTATCTTCTATAAATTCTCAACAAGATGAGTTTGAAAAAGTCATATCATCTTTGAAAAATAAAAATGAGAAATTTATAAAAGAGAATATTTTTCTGAAAAAGGAAACTGAATCTTTGAATAAAAGGATTTCTATTTTAGATAAAGATATTTCAGTTTTCAAAAATAAATATGAAGATCTTTTGCAAAATGTGACTAAGTTCAATAAAGGAAAAGAAAATTGAATGATTTATTATCTTTTCAGAAGTTGTCACATGATAATCATTATGGTATTGGATATAATGAAAAGTCTTCATATGTTAGTAATCCATATGTGAAAAGAAAGTCTAATCATGTTTCAAAAAGAATTAAGACAAAGTTTATATGGATTCCTAAGAATTTAAGTTTTCATGATAAAAATACATATATTGCTTCATACATTCATGATATATGTGATTCTTGCAATTATGTGTATACTAACAGGTGGAAACCAAATTCTAAATGGATTTGGACTCCTAAAGGTTAATATGTTCTTTTATGTTTGGTACCATCTAACGTTTATCTTGCAGGTACCATGTAAAAATTGATAAGAACATATATATATATATATATATATATATATATATATATATATATATATATATATATATATATATATATATATATATTTACTAATATATTTGTTGCAGGGGGAGAACAAAGTCTTTTCATATTTGTTATAACCCAAATTCTGCAGGGGGAGGAAAATATAACATATTTTCTGCAGGGGGAGCACTTGTGCACACAAAGCGTCATCATCAAAAAGGGGGAGAATGTTGGAACATATTTCGATGAAGACTTTGTGGAGCATTTCATTTGGAGCTCTAACACATGACGAATCAAGAGTTCTACATGATAAAGATGTCCCAAGGAGAGTTGATATGATGTATTTTGTAAAGATGAAATAGCTTGTAAAAAGCCTTGACATATACACACATATCAGAGTCCATTAGTCGACTAATACCTTCTGCAAGTCGACTAACCCAAAGTGTAGTCGACTTGACCCAACCCTAAGTCGACTAATCCTGTGTGTCAATTCAGACCCAACTCTCTGTTTCTGCATTAGTCGACTTGACAGTCAATACTAGTCGACTAATAGCATCTTGTAGTCGACTAATCCCTTGCCCCTAGTCGACTAATAGCTGGTCCAGTCGACTTATAAGTAGTTGCAGTCGACTTGATTCAGTTATCCAGAAAACTGTCAGTCCAACGTATCTTACCCTAGTCGACTTATAATAGCCAAACCTAGTCGACTAATAGTGTGAAAATTGCCTAGTCTAGTCGACTAACTCCATAGGCAAGTCGACTATAGACAGTTTCTGACTGTTGGACAGTTTTCGTTATCTGGTCTTTTGTGCAACGAATTCCAACATTCTAATTGTTTGAATTGCACCTATAACTACCCTAACTTACCCTAGTCTTCAGCTATATAAAGGGTAGTTAATCTAAAGGCCAAATATCAATCCAAATCTTCAGTTTTTCAAGTCAAAATTCTGTCAAACCTGAAAACTGAATTTTCCACTTCAGTTCTTCACCAAAAGTCAATTTCCATTGTGAAGTCCTCTGAAGTTCTTTTCTCCTATACTAGACCTTGTCCACGTTCATACACAATACCAAAGCTTATAGGAAAGTTGTAATTCTCAAAGCAACCATTGTACACGGATGGCTTCTTGGTGTAGAGGCATTGTACAAGGTGAAGGTATTCTCTTAGTGGAAGAGAAGGTGTTCTCTTGGTGGAAGAGAAGGTGTACATATTTGGAAAAGGGGATTTGTCAAGTGGTGTGCATGGTTGTGATTTTGGGTGTACAAAATTAAGGATAAAGGAAAATCTCAAGCGGGTGGCTTGGGGACTGGATATAGGTCACAAGGACCGAACCAGGATAAATCTCTCTTGTTTGCGTTTGTCTATTCTCTGAGATTTATTTTCCTTTTTGCAAGTTTATTTATTTGCTTAACGTTAATCCTTCTTGTTTTAGTTTTGTATTGACTTGGGTATTTTTAGATCCATAATTGCCAACAGAGATAGTTCCGCATATGACATCATCTCGGGGACCAACAATTGGTATCAGAGCAGGCCTAACAATTGGTATCAGAGCGGGTACAAGTCAACAACAAAGATGGCAACGGAGTTCTCATCATCCCAATTCAAAGAAGGACATTCTACACAACGTTCACCGCTATTTGACGGATCCAACTACAACTATTGGAAGTGTAGAATGAAGATCTAATTTCAATCGCTGAACTACGACCTTTGGAACATCGTAGAAGCATCGTACACCAAGCCAACAATCAACTACAACGCTTGGAGTGAAGATCAAAAGAAGAACGCGAAACTTGACGCCAAAGCAATGAATGTCCTATTCTGTGCCCTAACTAAAGAAGAGTTCAACAGAGTGTCAACAGCCACTTCTGCACATCAAATATGGCATACTCTTTAGGTAACACACGAAGGCACAAATAAAGTTAAGGAATCTAAAATATCTGTTCTTGTCCACAGGTTTGAATTATTCAAAATGGAGGAGAATGAAACCATATCTGAAATGGTCACAAGATTCACCGACATTACCAATTCATTAGCATCCCTTGGAAAAGACTACACCCAAGTTAAAAGAGTTCGTAAGATCCTTCGTGCACTCACACCAGAATGGGAGAAGAAGACAACCGCCATTGAAGAGGCGAATGATCTCTCAACTATGACATTAGAAAACCTAATCGGTAATCTAATGGCATATGAAGTGCAGTTAGAAGAAAGGAAGAAGGACGAACGACAACACCGTTCAAAGAAGAAAGAACTCGCTTTCCATGCATCTTCCGACACGGATGATTCAAATGACGATGAAAAGGAGATGGCAATGCTTTCAAAGAAATTCAGGCGATTCTTAAAGCAAGGTAAATTCAAATGCTTTAATTGTGATAAACCAGGTCATATGAAGATGGATTGCCCTTTGCTCAAGAAGAAAGAAAAATACAAGAGCAAAAAGTTCAGAAAGAAGAAAAACTACGAAGTATCATCAGAATACAGTGATTCATCTTCCTCGGATGAAGAAGAAACCACTGAACGTGTCAACCTATGTTACATGGCACTGGAAGATGATGAGGTATCATTTTCTGAACTTTCTGATACATTTCATGAATTGTTTATTGATCTGAAAAATGAAAAATTGAAAAATAAAGTTTTATCAAAAGAAAATGAAAAACTTTTAAAGGAAAATTCATGTTATGCTTTACAAGTATCTTCTATAAATTCTCAACAAGATGAGTTTGAAAAAGTCATATCATCTTTGAAAAATGAAAATGAGAAGTTTATAAAAGAGAATATTTTTCTGAAAAAGGAAACTGAATCTTTGAATAAAAGGATTTCTATTTTAGATAAAGATATTTCAGTTTTCAAAAATAAATATGAAGATCTTTTGCAAAATGTGACTAAGTTCAATAAAGGAAAAGGAAAATTGAATGATTTATTATCTTTTCAGAAGTTGTCACATGATAATCATTATGGTATTGGATATAATGAAAAGTCTTCATATGTTAGTAATCCATATGTGAAAAGAAAGTCTAATCATGTTTCAAAAGAATTAAGACAAAGTTTATATGGATTCCTAAGAATTTAAGTTTTCATGATAAAAATACATATATTGCTTCATACATTCATGATATATGTGATTCTTGCAATTATGTGTATACTAACAGGTAGAAACCAAATTCTAAATGGATTTGGACTCCTAAAGGTTAATATGTTCTTTTATGTTTGGTACCATCTAACGTTTATCTTGCAGGTACCATGTAAAAATTGATAAGAACATATATATATATATTTACTAATATATTTGTTGCAGGGGGAGAACAAAGTCTTTTCATATTTGTTATAACCCAAATTCTGCAGGGGGAGGAAAATATAACATATTTTCTGTAGGGGGAGCACTTGTGCACACAAAGCGTCATCATCAAAAGGGGGAGAATGTTGGAACATATTTCGATGAAGACTTTGTGGAGCATTTCATTTGGAGCTCTAACACATAACGAATCAAGAGTTCTACATGATCAAGATGTCCCAATGAGAGTTGATATGATGTATTTTGTAAAGATGAAATAGCTTGTAAAAAGCCTTGACATATACACACATATCAGAGTCCATTAGTCGACTAATACCTTCTGCAAGTCGACTAACCCAAGTGTAGTCGACTTGACCCAACCCTAAGTCGACTAATCCTGTGTGTCAATTCAGACCCAACTCTCTGTTTCTGCATTAGTCGACTTGACAGTCAATACTAGTCGACTAATAGCATCTTGTAGTCGACCAATCCCTTGCCCCTAGTCGACTAATAGCTGGTTCAGTCGACTTATAAGTAGTTGCAGTCGACTTGATTCAGTTATCCAGAAAACTGTCAGTCCAACGTATCTTACCCTAGTCGACTTATAATAGCCAAACCTAGTCGACTAATAGTGTGAAAATTGCCTAGTCTAGTCGACTAACTCCATAGGCTAGTCGACTATAGACAGTTTCTGACTGTTGGACAGTTTTCGTTATCTGGTCTTTTGTGCAACGAATTCCAACGTTCCAATTGTTTGAATTGCACATATAACTACCCTAACTTACCCTAGTCTTCAGCTATATAAAGGGTAGTTAATTTAAAGGCCAAATATCAATCCAAATCTTCAGTTTTCCAAGTCAAAATTCTGTCAAACCTGAAAACTGAATTTTCCACTTCAGTTCTTCACCAAAAGTCAATTTCCATTGTGAAGTCCTCTGAAGTTCTTTTCTCCTATACTAGACCTTGTCCACGTTCATACACAATACCAAGGCTTATAGGAAAGTTGTAATTCTCAAAGCAATCATTGTACACGGGTGGCTTCTTGGTGTAGAGGCAGTTGTACAAGGTGAAGGTATTCTCTTAGTGGAAGAGAAGGTGTTCTCTTGGTGGAAGAGAAGGTGTACACATTTGGCAAAGGGGATTTGTCAAGTGGTGTGCATGGTTGTGATTTTGGGTGTACAAAATCAAGGATAAAGGAAAATCTCAAGCGGGTGGCTTGGGGACTGGATGTAGGTCACAAGGACCGAACCAGGATAAATCTCTCTTGTTTGCGTTTGTCTATTTTCTGAGATTTATTTTTCTTTTTGCAAGTTTATTTATTTGCTTAACGTTAATCCTTCTTGTTTTAGTTTTGTGTTGAATTGGGTATTTTTAGATCCATAATTGCCAACAGAGATAGTTCCGCATTTGACATCATCTCGGGGACCAACAATTGGTATCAGAGCAGGCCCAACAATTGGTATCAGAGCGGGTACAAGTCTACAACAAAGATGGCAACGGAGTTCTCATCATCCCAATTCAAAGAAGGACATTCTACACAACGTCCACCACTATTTGACGGATCCAACTACAACTATTGGAAGTGTAGAGTGAAGATCTACTTGCAATCGCTGAACTACGACCTTTGGAACATCGTAGAAGCATCGTATACCAAGCCAACAACCAACTACAACACTTGGAGTGAAGATCAAAAGAAGGACGCGAACCTTGATGCCAAAGCAATGAATGCCCTATTCTGTGCCCTAACTAAAGAAGAGTTCAACAGAGTGTCAACAGCCACTTCTGCACATCAAATATGACACTCTTCCGGTAACACACGAAGGCACAAATAAAGTTAAGGAATCTAAAATATCTGTTCTTGTCCAAAGGTTTGAATTATTCAAAATGGAGGAGAATGAAACCATATCTGAAATGGTCACAAGATTCACTGACATTACCAATTCAATAGCATCCCTTGGAAAGGACTACACCCAAGTTGAAAGAGTTCGTAAGATCCTTCGTGCACTCACACCAGAATGGGAGAAGAAGACAACCGCTATTGAAGAGGCGAATGATCTCTCAACTATGACATTAGAAAACCTAATCGGTAATCTAATGGCATATGAAGTGCAGTTAGAAGAAAGGAAGAAGGACGAACGACAACACCGTTTAAAAAAGAAAGAACTCGCCTTCCATGCATCTTCCGACACGGATGATTCAAATGATGATGAAAAGGAGATGGCAATGCTTTCAAAGAAATTCAGGCGATTCTTAAAGCAAGGTAAATTCAAATGCTTTAATTGTGATAAACCAGGTCATATGAAGATGGATTGCCCTTTGCTCAAGAAGAAAGAAAAATACAAGAGCAAAAAGTTCAGAAAGAAGAAAAACTATGAAGCATCATCAGAATACAGTGATTCATCTTCCTCGGATGAAGAAGAAACCACTGAATGTGTCAACCTATGTTACATGGCATTGGAAGATGATGAGGTATCATTTTCTGAACTTTCTGATGCATTTCATGAATTGTTTATTGATCTGAAAAATGAAAAATTGAAAAATAAAGTTTTATCAAAAGAAAATGAAAAACTTTTAAAGGAAAATTCATGTTATGCTTTACAAGTATCTTCTATAAATTCTCAACAAGATGAGTTTGAAAAAGTCATATCATCTTTGAAAAATGAAAATGAGAAGTTTATAAAAGAGAATATTTTTCTGAAAAAGGAAACTGAATATTTGAATAAAAGGATTTCTATTTTAGATAAAGATATTTCAGTTTTCAAAAATAAATATGAAGATCTTTTGCAAAATGTGACTAAGTTCAATAAAGGAAAAGAAAAATTGAATGATATATTATCTTTTCAGAAGTTGTCACATGATAATCATTATGGTATTGGATATAATGAAAAGTCTTCATATGTTAGTAATCCATATGTGAAAAGAAAGTCTAATCATGTTTCAAAAAGAATTAAGACAAAGTTTATATGGATTCCTAAGAATTTAAGTTTTCATGATAAAAATACATATATTGCTTCATACATTCATGATATATGTGATTCTTGCAATTATGTGTATACTAACAGGTGGAAACCAAATTCTAAATGGATTTGGACTCCTAAAGGTTAATATGTTCTTTTATGTTTGGTACCATCTAACGTTTATCTTGCAGGTACCATGTAAAAATTGATAAGAACATATATATATATTTACTAATATATTTGTTGCAAGGGGGAACAAAGTCTTTTCATATTTGTTATAACCCAAATTCTGCAGGGGGAGGAAAATATAACATATTTTCTGTAGGGGGAGCACTTGTGCACACAAAGCGTCATCATCAAAAAGGGGGAGAATGTGGAACATATTTCGATGAAGACTTTGTGGAGCATTTCATTTGGAGCTCTAACACATGACGAATCAAGAGTTCTACATGATCAAGATGTCCCAAGGAGAGTTGATATGATGTATTTTGTAAAGATGAAATAGCTTGTAAAAAGCCTTGACATATACACACATATCAGAGTCCATTAGTCGACTAATACCTTCTGCAAGTCGACTAACCCAAAGTGTAGTCGACTTGACCCAACCCTAAGTCGACTAATCCTGTGTGTCAATTCAGACCCAACTCTCTGTTTCTGCATTAGTCGACTTGACAGTCAATACTAGTCGACTAATAGCATCTTGTAGTCGACTAATCCCTTGCCCCTAGTCGACTAATAGCTGGTCCAGTCGACTTATAAGTAGTTGCAGTCGACTTGATTCAGTTATCCAGAAAACTGTCAGTCCAACGTATCTTACCCTAGTCGACTTATAGCCAAACCTAGTCGACTAATAGTGTGAAAATTGCCTAGTCTAGTCGACTAACTCCATAGGCAAGTCGACTATAGACAGTTTCTGACTGTTGGACAGTTTTCGTTATCTGGTCTTTTGTGCAACGAATTCCAACGTTCCAATTGTTTGAATTGCACCTATAACTACCCTAACTTACCCTAGTCTTCAGCTATATAAAGGGTAGATAATCTAAAGGCCAAATATCAATCCAAATCTTCAGTTTTCCAAGTCAAAATTCTGTCAAACCTGAAAACTGAATTTTCCACTTCAGTTCTTCACCAAAAGTCAATTTCCATTGTGAAGTCCTCTGAAGTTCTTTTCTCCTATACTAGACCTTGTCCACGTTCATACACAATACCAAGGCTTTTAGGAAAGTTGTAATTTTCAAAGCAATCATTGTACATGGGTGGCTTCTTGGTGTAGAGGCAGTTGTACAAGGTGAAGGTATTCTCTTGGTGGAAGAGAAGGTGTTCTCTTGGTGGAAGAGAAGGTGTACACATTTGGCAAAGGGTATTTGTCAAGTGGTGTGCATGGTTGTGATTTTGGGTGTACAAAATCATGGATAAAGGAAAATCTCAAGCGGGTGGCTTGGGGACTGGATGTAGGTCACAAGGACCGAACCAGGATAAATCTCTCTTGTTTGCGTTTGTCTATTCTCTGAGATTTATTTTCCTTTTTGCAAGTTTATTTATTTGCTTAACGTTAATCCTTCTTGTTTTAGTTTTGTGTTGACTTGGGTATTTTTAGATCCATAATTGCCAATAGAGATAGTTCCGCATTTGACATCATCTGGGGACCAACAAATGGTATCAGAGCAGGCCCAACAACATATTATTTATTAGATTTGAATACAAAATACATATACATGAAGTAAAATATGAAAATTGGCAAAACAAGTGTAAATGAGAGAATCATCAAAACTAGGCTATACATGTGCATATATTGAGTACAAATGAACAATGAAGTGCAAACGTATATGAATCAAATGTAGCTCACTACTTGTACATGTATAAATTCAAGTTTTAATAAAAACTACATTTAAACAAGTATTTACCACATGAAGCACAAAACATGAACATGCTAAAAATATCATATATGAACATGCATGTAAATAAACTAGGAGTTTAGAGATAGTTACCAAACCAAAGAACTATACTCCAAATCTCCAAAATATGGTGGTTGTCCCACCAAACTTCCTTGATAGCGGTGCATCAAATGCGTGTCCATCAAGTCCATGCATCCACCACCAAGGCACCATCCCTCTCACGTTTTGTAAGAGCCCGCACCTACATCAAATACACAAGGTGGGGATTTTGGTACCCATTTTCTTTTGGGTCCATGAGGGTTAGTCTTATAAGGAACCCAAACATTTTTATTAGCAAAATTTACATGATGTATTTTATCAAAACAAAATTTTGCTAAATGGCCTTTGCGGTCACAATGTGTACATTTGTACACTCTAGCATGCATATGTGTATGTGTGTGATCATGACATGCAAATAGTGAATATGCATGAGGATGATGTGCATGAACATGTGGAACTTGTTTCTTTGAAAACAAGGACTCCAATCTTTTATGGTTAAATGCACATGTGCTCAAAGTTGAGCTCAAATAATTTATTTTATTTTTCAAAACTTTTATCTCATTTTGATTAATGGTGGCATGTAAAGCATGATGAGAATGAGAATCATTTTTCTTATTCTTTTTAAAAATATTTTCTTTTTCTTTTTCATCAATTTTTCTTTTCAAAGAAGTGTTTCCTTCACACATGTCATTTAATTTAGAAAACAAGGAAATATTTTCATTTTTCAAGCTTTCATTATCTTTTTCAAAGCTTGCAATTTTATTTTTAAAAGACTCATTTTCTTTTAAATATTTTCAAATCTTGTTTGAAAAGAATTCTTCTCTTTTGACATGCAATCAATTTTATTTTTCATTTTCTTATTTTCTTTTCTAAGCATGTCATATTTTTTAAGAAGTTGTTGACAAAAAGATGTAAGCTCATCATAGGACATATCAACATCTTCATCTAGCTCGGATTCGGTGTTTACCTCAAGGGGGTTGTCCCCTTGGACCATGTAGCACATGTTGGAAGCGTCACTTCCAACATCCGAATCGTTCCCCGCATAATATTGTTCTTTTTCGTCAAGGGAGATGATGGTGTTCCAAACTACAAAAGCCGAGTCAAGATTAGCAACCCTACATAAATAATCATTGTTTAGGGTACTCTTCAAAGCATGAATGACTTTTGAGTTAGCCTCAATATACTTGCTATCATTAACATATGAATCTTTAATTGTAGCAAGATAAACATGAAAGCCTAGGCCTTTGAGGTACAAAGACATCTTAACCTTCCAAGTTTGGATGTTAAGAATGTCAAAGGTGGGAGGTGACATGAAATCCATGGTGTGTGTACAAATATTGTAATTAGCCTAAAAGTAAGGATCTTTAACTCTAGGTTATAACACCCAAATCAAGAGCACTTGTCTTTGATACCAATTGTAAAATCACCTAGAGGGGGGTGAATAGGTGATGGCTAATCTAATGGTCACTAAATGCGGAATTAAAAACTTATATGATGCAAACTAAATCTTCTTAAACTAAACATCACGTATAACACAAGAGTGTAGCTGAATTTCCCTTGAAGGGCTCTGGACTAACTCCTCAAGATTCCTCTAAATAAGAGTTGAGGTGCCGCGTAGGTTCTCTTGGTTGAATACAAGTGTTAGCAAACAATCCCCAAGCATATAACAATTAAGCTCACAATATGTATCAAGCATATAAGATGAAAGCAATAAAAGCATGCAAGATATAAACAAGAGTAAGAGATAGAGAGTGAGCAATCGCAAACACGGGAGATTTGTTTCGAGGTTCGAGCACACTTGCTCTACATCCCCGCCTTCAACACTATGAAGGATTTCCACTATAATCGATCCCACGGATCACTCGGTGCCGCAACACCTACAAGGTAAGTTCACACTTGAACTCCTTGGACTCTCTAGTCCCATACACACCGCAAGCTCGCCGAGGCCGCACCTCAAACACCGAGTTCATACACGAACTCGAAACACCGCGAACACAACCGTCCGCCTCCTCAAAGTACAAGAATGAACTCTTGGTGATCTAAACACTTTGATCACCAATAAAAACTCTCACAATGACACTCCTATAGGATGAATATGTCAATGGGTTGCTCAAGTGTTTGTGAGAAAAATAAGGATGGAAGTGGTGAGGAAAACTCAAGAAAATCACTTTCAAAACACTCTTGATAAACTCTCATTTTGATTGGAAATATTTGCTCTCAAATAAGTGGAGAAAACTTCGTAATGGAGTTGGAAAAACTAGCTCAAAACTCACTTAGAAATCTTGTAGAAAACAGCACCCAAAAGCCCCAATTTATAGGGATAGAAAAACTAACCGTTGTGAGCCAGATTGGCCTGTCGGTCGACCGCCTGGTCGACCGGCCAACGGTCAGATTTCTGACCGTTGTGCCAGCGGTCGACCGTGGCCTGGATACAGAGAGCAGACTCTCTGTCCGGTCGACCGCCTGGTCGACCGGGGCCTTTCCAGAGAGCAGAGCTCTCTGGACGGTCGACCGTCCGGTCGACCGGCCCTCCAGCCAGACTGGCGTGCACGTCTGTGCACGTCGGTCGACCGACTTCTAAATCGGTCAACCGGACCGGTCGACCAGCAGAAGCCAGGACAGGTTATCTATAGGGATTAAAAACTTGGTATTTTGGCTAAAATAAAATCCCATAAAATCATAAAAAATATACAAAAATAGGTTCAATATTATACTTTGATAATCAAACATGTCTGAGCAAAATCAAAACATGTTACAAATAATTTGAACTATTTTTGTAACTTAGAAAATTTGGCTCAAAACAAAACTGTATTTTTCCAAATTGGTTTTTCCAAAACTTATTTTTCCCAAACTTCTCCAAATACAAAAATAAGATATTTAAACAACTTTTAAAGTATAGAGTGTAAGGATATGATCCACTATACATACATGGTGAAATATCTGTGTTTTTGTCATTAAGCTCTAAATATGGTTTTGGTTAAAACATATATACTTGAATTCCAAAAACCAAGCTGGTATTTTTCAAAAAGAAAACTCTTTTGTATTTTTCCAAAATATAAATTCTTTTATGAAAACTTATCTAAATCAAGAGTGTGTGTGTAAAGTATACATGAGCAATCCACCAACTATTCTATCCTTTACATTTTAACTAAAACAAAATCTTATAAAAACAAACCTAGACACAAGTCTTGATCTTGAAGGTCTTCACTTGAAGTCTTCACATCTTCTTGACTTGGTCCAAACACGATCCATAGAGCTAGACTCCTCTTGAGTACTTGATGTGGTCTTGATGCACAAGCTCTTGAATCAAACCGTGCTAACTCCAAAACTTGACTTTAAATCTTTTGTTGAAGCTATACACCTACTAAGATCTTGATCACAAATCTGAAACTGAATAAATACAAGATCGTTAGTACTATAACTACATGAGTTGATCATCATCAAAACTAGAGTGATGGGCCTTTGGGCCAACAAGTTATGTCCTTTCAAAAGGATTTGAGGCTGAATCCTTCCCGCTCAAATACCAACATCTGACGTTCGAATACAAGATTCACTCCGTTAAAGTTGATCTATATTATTTCAAGTATTTATAAACCAAAAATCAAGTGTTTTGAATACTTTTTGTTCATGCATCAAGTAGGAGAAAAATGGACGGCCTAAATAGTAAGTTGGTTAGTTCAATGGTGTAGAACATTAGAAACCTAATAAAAATTGGTTTGTAGGGGTTTTTAAATGTTTAGATTATAATCAAATGGCCGGATCGAGAATTTGTATGTCTAAAGACATAGATCTAACCAACTCACTACTTTCGACCGTCCATTTGCGCCGCTTGATGGAAGGGCAAAAAGTTTTCAAAATACTTGATATTTGATTTATAGATACTTGAAATAATATAAATCAACTTCGAAGGAGTGGATCTTGTATTCGAATGTCGGAGGGTTGTATTTGAGTTGGAAAGATTTGTGCTCAAATCCTTTTGGAAGGACACAAGTCTCTCTCTATATATATATACATATATATACATATATATATATATATATATATATATATATATATATATATATATATATATATATATATATATATATATATATATACACACACATATATATGATCAGTAACCGGGAGACTCCATAAGCTCCAAGCTCCAAGATCTGGACATGCAGGTCAAGGGTTACCAGAAGTAACCCAACGAGTGATGAAACGAGTGCCAAGTGGCGTGCATGGACAGTCACAATGTATCGATAAATCCAAATAGAAAAGCATGTATAGAAAATCGT
This sequence comes from Agave tequilana, assembly GCA_038442645.1. Lineage (NCBI taxonomy): Eukaryota > Viridiplantae > Streptophyta > Magnoliopsida > Asparagales > Asparagaceae > Agave > Agave tequilana. The sequence goes on from JAVJIF010006465.1 coordinate 79,757, forward strand.
GTCATGAGCATACACATCCGAACATGAATAAGGCATCAAGTGATGAGATATTCAGATGTGACAAAACCAGTTGTACGGGCTCAGTAAACAGATTTATGAGATTGATACATCAAAGGAATAATTCAAACAAGAAAACCCTCACCCTCATATATATATCATATACCTCATATCTCCATCGACTTAGTACATACAATCCCAGTTGTCCTCAAATAACAGAATAAGGGTACAGTATGAACCAGCAAGAAACATTGATTATAACGGTAACCAGAGAATCCATGTAAAATCAGGAGTGAGCAAGTCATGAGGTTAAGTATAGTAATACAAGTGTAATATCAAGCAAGAGACAGGCTTGTTGGCCCAAAGGCCCATCACTCTAGTTTTGATGATGATCAACTCATGTAGTTATGTTTACTAATGATCTTGTGTTTAATTAGTGACAAGATTCATGATCAAGATCTTAGTATGTGTGGAGCTTCAATAAAGGATTTAAAGTCAAGTTTTGGAGCTTGCACGGTGTTTGGACCAAGTCTAGAAGCTTCAAGTGAAGACTTCAAGAAGATGATGACTTGTGTCTAGGTTTGTTTTTAGAAGATTTTATTTTTAGATAAAATGTAAAGGATAGAATAGTTGGTGGATTGCTCAAGTACATATATACACACACACTCTTGATTTAGTTTGCTTTAGAAAAGATTTTTCTCTTTGACAAAATATCATTTTGGTTTTTGGTATTCAAGTTTTATGTTTTAACCAAAACCATGTTTAGTGCTTAATGTCAAAAACATAGATATTTCACCATGTTTGTGTAGTGGATCATATCCATACACACTATGCTTCAAAGTGTTTAGAATATCTTGTTTTTGTATTTAGTGAGTTTTGGAAAAATAAAGTTTGGAAAACAAGTTTTGGAAAAATACAGTTTTCATTTTTAAACCAATTTTTCCAAGTTACAAAAATAGTCCAAATTATTTGTAACATGCCTTGATTTTGTGCAAGCATGTTTGTTTATCGAAGTATATTGGTAAAACTATTTTTGTAGATTTTATGGGATTTTATTTCAATCTAAAAGACCAAGTTTTAAATCCCTTAATAGTTCTGTCCTGGCTTCAGCCGGTCGACCGGGACGGTCGACCGCAACTTGAAGTCGGTCGACCGACAAAGTCGACCGACGTGCACAGACGTGCACGCCAGTTTTGGCAGGAAGGCCGGTCGACCGACCCGGTCGACCGTCCAGAGAGCTCTGCTCTCTGGAAAGGCCCCGGTCGACCGGGCGGTCGACCGGACAGAGAGACTTGCTCTCTGTATCCTGGCCTCGGTCGACCGATGGCACAACGGTCTGAAATATGACCGTTGGCCGGTCGACCGAGCGATCGACTGACAGTTCTGTCAGGCCTCCAACGGCTAGTTTTTTGAAGCCCTATATATTGGGCCATTTGGGGCTATTTTCTAAAAGATTTTCAAGTAGATTTTTCACCAGTTTTCTCAACTCTTTTAAGAGGTTTTCTCCACTTGTTTTAGAGCCAATATTTCCAATCAAAAGGAGAGTTTATCAAGAGTGTTTTAAAAGAGATTTCTTGAGTTTTCCTCCATAATTTCCATCCTTGTTTTCTCACACAAACACTTGAGCTATCCATTGATTATTCATTCTATAGGAGTGTTGTAGTGAGAGTGTTTATTGGTGATCAAAGTGTTTAGATCACCAAGATATCATTTCTTATACTTTGAGGAGGCGGACGTGTGTGTTCGCATTGTTTCGGGTCCTAGTGGGGACTCGGTGTTTCGGGTTCTAGTGGGAACTCGGTGTTTGAGGTGCGGCCTCGGCGAGCCGGTGGGCTTGCGGTGTGTACGGGACTAGAGAGTACGAGGGCTTGTAGGTGTTGCGGCACCGAATGATCCGGTGGGATCGATTATAGTGGAAATCCTTCGTGTGTCGAAGGCGGGGATGTAGAGCAAGTGTGCTCGAACCTCGAAACAAATCCCTTGTGTTTGCGATTGCTCACTCTCTCTCTTTGTCTCTTGTTTATATCTTGCATGCTATTACTTGTCTTATCTTTACATGCTTGATATATTGCGTGCTTTATTGTATATGCTTGGGGATTGTTTGCTAACACTTGTATTTAACCGAGAGCCAACGCGGCACCTCAACCCTTATCTAGGGGAATCTAGAGGAGTTAGTCCAGAGCCCTTCACGGGGAATTCGGCCACACTCTTGTGTTATACGTGGTGTTTAGTGTAAGAATTTTAGTTTAGGTCATAATAGTTTTTAATTCCGCATTTAGTGACATTAGATTAGCCTTCACCTATTCACCCCCCCTCTAGGTGACTTTACAATTGGTATTAGAGCCAAGTGCTCTTAATTTGGGTCTTACAACCTAGAGTTAAATATCCTCATTTTAGGCTAATCACAATATTTGTACACACACCATGGATTTCATGTCACCACCCACTTTTGACATTCTTAACATCCAAGTTTGGAAGGTTAAGATGTCTTGTACCTCAAGGCCCTAGGCATTCATGTTTACCTTGCCGTCACTAATGATTCATATTATTTAAATGGCAAGAATTTTGAGGCTAATGCAAAAGCCCTTTATGCTTTGAAGAGTACCCTAGATGATGAATATTTATCTAGGGTTTCTAATATTGATTCGGCTTTTGTAGCTTGGAACATCATCACCTCCCATGGCGAAAAGGATCTATATTATGCCGGGAGCGATTCGAACGTTGGAAGCGACACCTCCAACATGTGTTATATGGTCCAAGGGGACAACCCCCTTGAGGTAACTACCGAATCCGAGGTAGATGAAGATGATAACATGTCATATGATGAGCTTACCACTTTTTGTCAACTCCGAAAAAATATGACATGATTAAAAAGGAAAATAAAAATTTGAAAAAGAAATTTGATTGCATGTATAAAGAAATTGATTCATTTAGAAATAAAGTTGCATGCATTGAAAAGAAAAAGAATTTTTGAAAAATGAAAATGTTTCCTTGATGTCTAAATTAAATGATCTTTGTGAAGGAAACACAAATTTGAAAAATAAAATTGTTTTGGTGGAAAAACAAAAAGAAGTTGCTTTTTAAGAAAACTCTTGTTTAAAAAGAAAATTTTGTGAAAAAGAAAAAGAAAATGTTTCTCAAAAGAAAAAGAAAAATGATTTTATATCTCACCATGCTTTACATGCCCACATTGATCAAAATGAGATAAATGTTTTGAAAAATAAAATTGATTGTTTGAGCTCTGCCTTGAGCTCTTGTGCATTTAACCACAATAGATTGGAGTCTTTATTTTCAAAGAAACAAACTCCACAATTCATGCACATCATCATCATGTATTTGCTTATGTTGCACGTCATGCTCACACTCACACACATAAGCATACCAAGGTGTACATTTGTACACATTGTGGCCGCAAAGGCCATTTGGCAAAATTTTGTTTTGATAAGTTGCATCATATTAATTTTTCTAATAATAAAAATGTTTTAAAGTTTGTCAAGGAACCCAAATATTTTGCAAATAATAATGTTCCTTATAAAGCTAACCCTCGTGGACCCAAAAGAAAATGGGTACCAAAATCCCCACCTTTTATTTTTTGATGTAGGTGAGGACTCTCACACGACGTGAGAGAAATGGTGCCTTGATGGTGGATGCACATGGACTAGAAGGACATACATTTGATGCACCGCTATCAAGGAGGTTTGGTGGGACAACCACAATGTTTGGAGTTTTGAAACATAGTTCCTTAGTTGGTAACTATTTCTAAACTCTTAATTTATTTACATGCTTATTCATTTTTGACATCTTATAGCATGTTCATGTTTTTGTGCTTCATGTGGTAAAATCCTGTTTAGATGTAGTATTTGTCAAAACTTGTATTTATACATGTATAAATAGTGAGAACAAATTGATTCATATATGTTTGCACTTCATGCTCATTTGTACCCACTATATGCACATATATAGGCTAGTTTTGATGATTCTTTCATTTATACTTGTTTTACCTATTTTCATGTTTTACTTCATGTATATGTATTTTTAAATCAATCTAATAAATATACATGTATACCCGTGAGTCATTTTCCTTCATGCAATATATATTTTGGACTCTTTTTATGTTTGGGATATGTATGTATATTGTTAGATTTGGATAAATCATACATATACCATGAAGTTTGTTTTTAAAATGAAAAATGAATTTTCATGTTTGTTTTGAGCATTATTGTTTATTTTTCATGAAAATGCTATTTACATGATTCTTGTACACTCACACTTTATTTGTTTTGTCATGACATTGTTTCATGATCATTTTTATGAGCTTAATCGATTTTGAGTGTCAACCTTATGTATTTAGTATGATTCATGAAAAACATATAAATTGATTTCATGTTTTTGAAGGATCTTTAACTAGTTTTTTAAAAATTATTTTAACTAGTTATTGTTCTTCATTTGTTAGTGATTTTCAATGCTAAAATATTTTTAAATCTATTTTTGAAAACCCCTACCTTCAATGGGCGAATGGCTGGGCGAGTATGCCTTGTAAGTTTTATTGGAAAATCCTTTACCTTGTGCATATAAGGGTGGTAGGTTATGAGTTATATACTTGATCTACATTGTTATTTTCAATTGGTATCATTGGATCTTTTCAATTGGTATCTAAATTGATAATTTTGTATATACTCATATTTTGTTTTCTATATATGTATGCTTCGTTATTTTAATAATATCAATTGCTATTGGTATTCTCTTTTCATACATATATATGATTTTCGTGTGCTTGTTTTACAATTGGTTTACTTATTTAAAGCACAAAATTAGTTTATACTAAGCTTAAGTTAAAATTTTATTTCAATTGATGTTTCAATTGATATTTTAACAATGCATAAGCTTATGAAAAATAAAATTTTTTTCAATTGATATCAATATGCTTCAATTTCAAATTTGTTATACATTTTACAATTGGTAAATTTACAATTGGTAAATTTACAATTGGTATCAATATGTATTACCTATTTGAAAAATTCAAAATTTATAATGTTTATTTACAATTGGTATCAACATTATTTTTTTTTACAAATGGTATCTTAAATTTTGATTGTTTTACAAAAGCTCTGATACCTTTAAAAATTTTGTTTAAGAAAAATTAAAAAAAACATTTTGATTTGTATTTCTTATATGCAAGGAGAGCTTAACATCTCTTCTACATATAGATTCATGTTGAGTGTATCTTGTATTGAGGAGCTTGACAACTCTTCTTTATGTGATACACGTGGTAGGGGGAGCTTCACATCTCCTCTTATGTATTACATATTATATGTTATGTGAATTAGGACTTGTCATCCCTCTTTCATGTAATGTATATGTGTAGGGAAGTTACTTTACCATCTTCCTCTTCATAAATGTATATCGCATATAACCTTTTTATTGATTTTACCCCTTATTGATCTTTTTGTTTATGACAAAAGGGGGAGAAAAATTTTGTTTTTTACTTTAACCCCTTTGTTGATGATTGACAAAAAGGGGGAGAAGTAGGTTTATATGCATGTTTTCCTTCCTTATTAATAAAGGGGGAGTAAGTTTTGTGTTTATGCATATATGTTTTATTTTGCAAATGTATGGAGATGAACTTGATGAGTTTTATGATTGTTTTGGCATGTTGTTTTTGCATACATGTCATACATTTGCATACATGTTTATGTGCTTTATTGCCATATTTATTTGTTTATTTGTTATGCATGAGTTAAGGGGGAGCTTCTTTGGAGCATTACTTTAATTCATGCATATATAACTTCATGAGTTTTGTCATCATCAAAAAGGGGGAGATTGTTGCCCCAAAGGCCCATCACTCTAGTTTTGATGATGATCAACTCATGTAGTTATGTTTACTAATGATCTTGTTTTTATTAGTGACAAGATTCATGATCAAGATCTTAGTATGTGTTGATTGGTCGCTAATGTTGCATATTTAGTATCATATTTCCATACTTATTATAGAATAAAAGCCTGCATTGTCCTAATTAATTGCTTAATTTATTTGCAGGCCCAATCTTTAAGGAGATGAACAGAAATGAGCCCAAAGCCCACCAAAATTCTGAATTAAATCAGAATTAATTCGCACCAAGTAAATCAGGACAAAATCAAGAGGTGGAAAATCGGTTGAGAAGAATCCTCTCAGAATCGATCGGTTAAAGCCAAGAATCTAAGGCCATTTCGCCAGAATCTGGGACTCAAACGAAGAAACCAACTCAAGATAAAAGCAGAGGGGAATACCTGGGTGACCCACCAACAGGGTGTGGCCACCTGATCACACCCTGGCCGCGGAAAACGCGGCCCTAGCCGCGTTTTCGCGGCATTGTTGGGGAGTTAGGGGGAGCGTTTGCTCCCCCGATCTCCCGGGATCCCCTCGTGTGGGTTATGCCTATAAAAGGGCAGTCTTTGCACGCAAAATGGGACGCCAATGCAGAGTTAGGATTTAGACTAGTTTTTCAATTCTTAGTTTAGGTTTTTCTTTTCTTGTTATGTAAATTGTATGTAAGCTTAGGTTAGATGATGATCATGTAAGTAAGAGAGAGAGGCATATGTTGAGAGTGACACCGATGTACCCTCCTCCTTTCTTTCATCGTTTCAAGCAATAAAGGTAACATTTGTATGTTCTGCTTTACTTTCATTTTCTTTTGTTTCGTCTTCCTCTTCCTCTTCTACTTTACCTCGTTGTTTTTTGTTGAGTTTATAAGTGAATTTCAAAGCACAAGTATAACGATGTTATGTGAGTGCCAACGATAGTTCATGAAGGCGTTCTCCTCCTCAAGACGTATCACTTCATGCTTGTGCTAGACTTGATGATATAATGCGAACGGGGACTGAGCTCGGGCTTATGATCTATGCGTTGAACGCCTCCTAAACAAAGGTAGAACATGCAAAGGTTTTAGGTAAGTCATCAATCAAAACTAGGTAAGTATTTCTTCACTCTTCTTTCTTTCTTTTCTTTTATTTCTTTAGTATAGATCACCACCTCCTCCAAATCATTCTTTTTCGACTCATATGTACATATTCACTTTCTTTTCACTTCCTTGTAAATAGTCATTTGTACATAGTCGCTTTCGCCGTTTTCTGATTTTTTCCACCTTCTTCATCTCTCACTTTCTTCTTAACTTTAACATAACTATTTTTCTCTTTTCTTTTAAGAAACAAAGAAGAACTTCCATTTTGTGTTCATAACGATTTCAATAAAGAACGTAAATGCTTGTGGATCACGACCCGCATAGCCACTTGCTATCGCGGAAGAATTAAGCACTTGCACATTTTTATCTTAAGTTCTATAATTCCGTATTTTTTTGTACAGGTTTAGCTTCAATCATGTGTGGAGCTTCAACAAAGGATTTAAAGTCAAGTTTTGGAGCTTGCACGGTGTTTGGACCAAGTCTAGAAGGCTTCAAGTGAAGACTTCAAGAAGATGAAGACTTATGTCTAGATTTGTTTTTAGAAGATTTTATTTTTAGATAAAATGTAAAGGATAGAATAGTTGGTGGATTGCTCAAGTACATATATACACACACACTCTTGATTTAGTTTGCTTTAGAAAAGATTTTTCTCTTTGACAAAATATCATTTTAGTTTTTGGTATTCAAGTTTTATGTTTTAATCAGAACCATGTTTAGTGCTTAATGTCAAAAACATAGATATTTCACCATGTTTGTGTAGTGGATCATATCCATACACACTATGCTTCAAAGTGTTTAGAATATCTTGTTTTTGTATTTAGTAAGTTTTGGAAAAACAAAGTTTGGAAAACAAGTTTTGAAAAAATACAGTTTTCATTTTTAAACCAATTTTTTCAAGTTACAAAAATAGTCCAAATTATTTGTAACATGCCTTGATTTTGTGCAAGCATATTTGTTTATCAAAGTATATTGGTAAAACTATTTTTGTAGATTTTATGGGATTTTATTTCAATCAAAAAGACCAAGTTTTAAACCCCTTAATAGTTCTGTCCTGGCTTCAGCCGGTCGACCGGGACGGTCGACCACAACTTGAAGTCGGTCGACCGAGCAGTCGACCGACGTGCACAGACGTGCACGCCAGTTCTGGCAGGAGGGCCGGTCGACCGACCTAGTTGACCGTCCAGAGAGCTCTGCTCTCTGGAAAGGCCCCGGTCGACCGGCGTCGACCGGACAGAGAGACTTGCTCTCTGTATCCTGACCTCGGTCGACCGATGGCACAACGGTCTGAAATATGACTGTTGGCCGGTCGACTGGGCGGTCGACCGACAGTTCTGTCAGGCCTCCAACGGTTAGTTTTTTGGAGCCCTATATATTGGGCCATTTGGGGGCTGTTTTCTAAAAGATTTTCAAGTAGATTTTTCACCAGCTTTCTCAACTCTTTTAAGAGGTTTTCTCCACTTGTTTTAGAGCCAATATTTCTAATTAAAAGGAGAGTTTATCAAGAGTGTTTTAAAAGAGATTTCTTGATTTTTCCTCCATAATTTCCATCCTTGTTTTCTCACACAAACACTTGAGCTATCCATTGATTACTCATTCTATAGGAGTGTTGTAGTGAGAGTGTTTATTGGTAATCAATGTGTTTAGATCACCAAGAGATCATTTCTTGTACTTTGAGGAGGCGGACGTGTGTGTGTTCACATTGTTTTTGGGTCCTAGTGGGGACTCGGTGTTTCAGGTTCTAGTGGGAACTCGGTGTTTGAGGTGCGGCCTCAGCGAGCCGGTGGGCTTGCGGTGTGTACGGGACTAGAGAGTCCGAGGGCTTGTAGGTGTTGCGGCACCGAGTGATCCGGTGGGATCGATTATAGTGGAAATCATTCGTGTGTCGAAGGCGGGGATGTAGAGCAAGTGTGCTCGAACCTTCGAAACAAATCCCTTGTGTTTGCGATTGCTCACTCACTCTCTCTTTGTCTCTTGTTTATATCTTGCATGCTATTACTTGTCTTATCTTTACATGCTTGATATATTGCGTGCTTTATTGTATATGCTTGGGGATTGTTTGCTAACACTTGTATTTAACCAAGAGCGCCAACACGGCACCTCAACCCTTATCTAGGGGAATTTAGAGGAGTTAGTCCAGAGCCCTTCACGGGGAATTCGGCCACACTCTTGTGTTATACGTGGTGTTTAGTATAAGAATTTTAGTTTAGATCATAATAGTTTTTAATTCCGCATTTAGTGACCATTAGATTAGCCTTCACCTATTCACCCCCCTCTAGGTGACTTTACAAGGTTGTGTATAGTATGATAACAACAGGAGATTAGTAGAGTAGTACACAAGAGGTAAATATCGTGTGTGTATATATAGATATAATAATAATATGAAGTAAAACCTGAAGTCCGAATCAAAATCTGATGAAAGCTAATACAACAAAACCAGTTGTACAACCCAGTTTTCAAGTTCATGAGATAAGTACGTCAAAGGAATAATCCAAATAATGAACCCCTCGTATATATACCTTATATCTCATATTATTGTAATCTGAATGTTTACAATCCGAATTGCAAAACTGCATGAAATCTGATCAAATACCAACGAATTATTATATTAATATCTTATTATTATTACTTGTCCGACCCATATATCTAAGTATGTGTGCAAGCATACGCTCCATCCTTCATACATCCATAAATGAGTAAGTTAAGGTTGTTATTAGAAACTGATGATGAAGCCAACAGGTTATATTTATAGTGAGTCTCGGGCTTGTTCCGTGCAAGCCTGGGACCACGGTCTAGGGTGTTATGTTGCTGGTGTATAGAACCGTCCTCAAGGTTTACAAGAGGTTGGTCTTATTATATGCCCATTCAGAAATATAACAGGAGGTAGAGGGCCAACGCTCCCCTCGTCACACTTGGAGGCCCTCAAACAGAATAAGAAGTTTTAGTTGCACAACATACCAATATCACTGTAAACATATTCCCCCTTGAAGTCTATCTATTTTCCCTTACCGATTTAAGTTATCCTTTTTATAATTTATTATATAATTATTAATTTACGGGAATAGCATAAGTGTGACAGGTTCAGGAGTTATAGGAGTAACAGGAGTACATGGTTACAAGCGATACAGGATCACTGTATATAATACAGGATAGCAGTTATTGGATTCTCGTAATATGATAATCACAAGTCAAGTATTAAGCATAGCAAGTGTCAGGTAATAGCATGCAGGTGTCAGGTGATAATAAGCAGGTAACATGTGATCAACATAGCATGTGATAGTATGTCAAGTGACTAGCACAGTAGATATCAACTATCGTGTATCACAATACATGAAACGTACTGATACAGAAGATCGATACGAATACAGAAAAATGATACCGATACAGAGGATCAATCGAATACAGGAAAATAATACAATTTTGAAAAACAGTATAAGTAATGGTTTCAAACTCTTCACAAGCATCAAGAAAAGAATTATAGTTAAATTATCAAGCAGGCAAGCGGGTAAGCAAGTAAGCGAACATCCAAGCGGTGATAAGCAAGGCTGGAGAGAAGCTAATGCGCATTACCAGATGTCATCTCGTTCGGCGTGATTACCGCTCGTGGTGCGGCTAAACGCACACGACGAAGCAAGCATATGAATGCGAGACTACCTTCGGCGTGCTCACGGTGTAATTAAGCTCGAACGGAGTTAGAGGCAAGCGCTGAGTGCTAGGTTTGCCTACCGGCGTGGCATATAGAAAGTCCAGAGGACTTTAATAAACCTCAGAGAGGTTAAACCCAGAGGCTAAGTAAGTACCTGCAATAGATGTTAGAACCAAACAATACACTTGCATATATAAATAACAAGTAAGAGAACAGCCAAGTGGTCAAGCTCAGAGGCTGAGTGAGCGGGGAGCATAGCTAGATCGTGCCTGACGAGACTATGCAATTAAGCTCGGCTCACAGCCACACGGTATAACTAGTAAAATCCAAAGTGTTTAAGTCCGAAGACTGAGCAAAGAGGGAGCGTAGTAAGTCGTGCATGACGAGGTGTCCAATAGGCTAATTACACAGTCACACGACTTAGTTAGGCTCCCGACGAAGCTGAAAGCCCAGGGGATTTAAGTCTGGGGACTAACAACCATGAAGAGTCGGCCACGCATGATAATAGAGCAGATAGCATGACAGTATATATGTACAGGAATTAAACTACACTATTACAAACATTCATTACACTGATACAATACATCAAATCGGTACAAAATACATGCCCATAGAATACAAATACACACTCACACCAGTACAAATACACATTCCACTGTATACAACAATCTCAGAAATACAAAAACACCCATTGAAACGGGGTACCCAAATAAAGCGAGAATCACTCACATAAAATTACAGGAAAGGCCGTGAAATCCCCAATCTCCAAAATTCCAAATACATAACGCGCGCACATGTTCAAGATAATAAAATATAATATATCATATAGAGAGGAGAGAGAGGAATCAAGAAAGAGAGAGAGGGAATGAGAATGTGAGAGAGAGGGAACGCGAAGGTGGTCAGATGTGGGGATCGCGGAATGAGGGTTGTTGGACGCGGGGGTCGCAAACGCGAGGGTGGTGTTTCACATTGCAAAAGTGAAGAGTGATAGAGAGAGACTGCTAGAGGGGGAGAGAGATAAAGAGACAGTAAGAGAAAGATAGCAGTAGAGTGCGGGAGAAATAGATAGGGAGAGAGCATGAGCAAGAGACACAGATAGGGAGATAAAAAGTAAGAGAAATAGAGAGAGATAGTAAGCGACAGAGAAGTAGACATGGAGTGAAAGAAAGAGAGAGTAAGCGAGAGAGAGGGAGAGTGGGCGGGAGAGAGAGATAGAGCGAGTGGGAGAAAGAGAGAGTAAGCGAGAGAGGGGGAACTAGATCAAAGAGAGAGAGATAGGAGAAGAGCAACAGAGAGAGAGAGAGAGAGGAAAAGAGATTGAGAGAAAGAGAGAGGGAGAGAGGAAGGATGAGTGGAGCTGGCTGGCTTGCGGCCGTCAGCGGCAGGCCGATGACCAAGGGGCACTGGTAGTCATGGCGGTGCGGCTAGGGGCCCGAGGTGGAGTAGGAGGAGGGTTCGAGTGGGTTTTTAAAGGTGGAATTAAGGGTTGTCAAAGTTGGTTTCAGAGGCTGCGGAGATGCTTGAACGGAAGAGTTCACTGAAGGAGAGGGGCCGACAAAGGTGGTGGTGGACGTGGTGGTGATGGTGATCAGAAAGATGGGGATGATGGTGATGGGTGTTTGAAGCTTGGAGAAGGTGTTATTGAAGCATATTTATAGGGTTCAAAAGCTAGCCATTGGGGGTCAAATACAGGTTAGACAGGCCTGTTGGTCGATCGGCCGGTCGACCGACCGACGGTCTAATTTTTGACCGTTGAAGTTGTTTGGTCGACCGCCCTTAGGCAAAAAGCCTAGTCGGTCGACCGTGGTCGACCGTGGTAAAAACCAGAGAGTAGAGCTCTTTGGTCGGTTGACCGCTCAGTCGACCGGGGCCATATCCAGAGAGCAAACTCTCTGGATCATCGACAATGCCTGTGCACATCTGTGCACGTCGGTGGACCGATCGGTCAACCGGTCGGTTGACCATCAATAGCCCAGAAAACTATTTTTATGATTTAAAATCAAACTTGATAATTCCCTAATAAATTCCAATAAATCTTCATAAATTTCATAATAATAAGTTCATGTAAATATTTAAAGTACAAATATGTATGATCAAAGATCAACACATATTACAAACAATTCACACTATTTTTAAGGTAAAGAATTTAAAGCTTAAACCGAAAATCATATTTTTCAAAACTTAGATTTTGAAACGGAAATTCATTTTCTCCAGAACTTAAATACAAAAATAAGATATTGAAACACATTTGAAATATAGAGTGTATGGATAGAATACAATACACATTGTAAATAATGTATCTTTGTTTTTGACATTAAATTCAAAATAAGTTTTGATAAAAACAAAACTTCAAATCATGAACTAGATACATCAAAATAAGTTTTTCTAAACAATGTGAACCAACAATGCATATGAATGAAATTCAATATACATATAAACCATGTAAACTACTTTTGATAAAAAAATTTCTTGAAAACGATATATGTATTCTTATATATCAAAAACACAAAATGGTATACATGCTAAACTAAAACACATAGAACTAAGTTTTTCTAAATAAAGCTCTAATATGTGTAGATAGAATCCAACACATATATAAACCATGAAAAATTATTCTATTAAGATGTAAACCATGTAAACATAAATTCTTTTAAAACTAAAATGGTTAAATCAAAAATCAAAACTATAAACTTTTGTGTGTGTATACTTGAGCAGTTCAAAGCTATTCTATCCTTAAACAAGATCTAAACAAAAACAAACAAATCTAGATGCAAGTCTTCTTGTCGATCTTCTTCTCCAAGTTGATTTGATCCAAACACGATCCAAAGAGCTAGGACTCCATTCGAGTACTTGATGTGATCTTTAAGCATGAGCTCTTGAATCAACACGTATTAGCTTCAAAACTTGATTATGAATCCTTTATTGAAGCTAAACACCAACTAAGATCTTGATTAATAACTGAAACTATATAAATACAAGATTATTAGTAACATAACTTCATAAGTTCATCATCATTAAAACTAGGGTGAAAGACCTTTGGGCTAACAGAAAACACCCCAAGGACTTAAGGACTCGAGCAAATAAGCCACAAACTAAGAATTTTATTTATTATATAGACCACTTTTAGGCGTGAATACTTATGCTTTATGAGGCACAAATACCCAGGTTGATCAGAGGATTTTTGATATATGTGTGTGTGTATTTTATAAGGCATAAGAATCTTTGTTTTTGAACCCTAAGTGTGAAGTGTATCAAGTATGCATATTTCATCAAGATAAAAATTAAGACTAAATTATTTTTCCAATTTTTCTTTCTTACTTTAGAATTCAAACAAATAATCTTATTTTGATCAAGTATAAGAATCCTAATTATGATTTTTCTATTCCTTAAAATTAACTTAATTTCTTACAAAAATAAGTCAAATATTGTTCCTCTTTTCAAAATTTTTTTTTAAAAGCAAAGAAAATGTTATTAATTTTTTTATTATATAAAAAGAAAACCTAAACCTATGTTATGTTAGAACCCTCCCCCCACACTTATCTCATGCATTGTCCTCAATGTATGAATAAATACATAAATGCATGAAAGAAGAAAAGGAAGGAGGGAAGAAAAATGTTACCTCAACGTGCTGGTTTCGGTGGTGATCGGAATGGGCCAAGCGTTGCTACCCAATCAAAATAATGTGATGGTTCACAGAACTCACCTTTATTGACCTCTTTTCTATTTACATATTTACAATCCCCAATATGATAGAATCATGTAAGATCCTGTCATGAAAATTATTCCCCTTTTCATGACAAATGTTAAAAAATCATCACTGAGTCATTATGATCAATACCTATGTCCAACAAAATAATGTGATTAGGTAGAATGGTTGACTTGGGTTCAAGAGTGATAGGTTTGGGAACCATTACTAACTCAAGAAATATAACTTTAGGTTCAAGAGTCAGTTTTGGTCCAAGAGTTGAGTCCAAATCAAAGAACTTTGTAATACCCCATTCCCAGAATACGTACTTAGTCGCGTATTCAGTTTTTTTGATCGTATTTTTTATTTATTTATTTACTTCCTGTATTTGACTGATTTCAGTTTTAAATATCATTTTCCAATATTTTAGATTTTATATGAATTTCTAGAATTTTCCTGAATTAAATTGAAAATCTTCAAAACCGGTGTCGACCAGTGCCGCTGATCGATTCCCGGATTTTTAATTTACAAACAGATTGGAATTTCTCGAAGAGTCTTTAGACATTTCCTCTTAGAATCATATTTCTTACCTAAATACTTTTTCTGAGGATTTTATGAATTTATGAAATTCCACCGAAGTCGGTATCTTGACTGATTCCGGGATTTTTAGTTTTAAAACTATAAATTATTTCTTAAAACAGATTTCACTATGATTCTTAGTATAATATTCTTGATTTTTGATAATTATTGCGGGTCGTTCCGAGATACTTGATTTCGGGACGATTTCGGTATTTTTCCGAAAGTTTTCCGCATCCGCATCCGAATCCCGGGAATCCGCCACTATAATTATTTTCATTTTCTCTTCCAAGAGATTATCTTCTCTTTTCCATTTTCTTTTCCTTTTCCCATTTTCTTTATTCCTTTCCTTCCACCCTAAGTTTCTCCAAGCTTCCACCATAAGCTTCTCCAAGCTTCTCCAACACTCCACCACAAATATCTCCACCTCACCCCTCACCTTGGCAAGTCATAATTGGCCAAGAGAAACACCTCATCCCACTCTTTTACAAAAACCCCCTCTCTTTTACATTTTTGGCATCACCTTCACAATTCCAAATCCTATAAATACCTTTCCTTCTTCATTTCATTTCATTTTCTCTTCTTTCCCTTCACCAAAGCCTTAACCTCCACCAACTCCTCCTTCATCTCCACCACAACAACCACCACTACAACTTCTCCAACTCCTTACCTTCATCTTCTTCCTCCTCCATCTCCATGGAAACCACCACAAATTCCAAACTCCACCAAAGCTTCCACCTTTCCTTTACCTTCTCCAAAAAAATACCACCACCATCAAAAGCCTTCACCAAACCATCATCCCACCACCAAACTTCAAGGGCCGGCCCCTCATTTCGGATTGGGGCCGCGTTCTTCTCCGTTGGCACGACTTAGGACCGGTCCCTCCTTTTGGATTGGGGCCGCGTTCTTCTCCGTTGGCAAGACTTAGGGCCGGTACCCTCCTTTTGGATTGGGGCCGAACTTCCCTTCGTCGGGTCGATATGTATTCCACTTCCACCATTTAATGGTTTGGATTTGGAGTTGGACCATCCCTTCGGTTAAAACGCAGAGTTTACCTCCTGCGTTTAGGCCATCCCTTAACGCGGCCTTCGCGTTATTGTATTGATGCAACGCGGAGCCATACTCGCGTCTGCATCCTTCTCATGTCAACACGATGCGAAGCTAAAGCTCGCGTCTGTGTTCTATTTATATTGGCGTGACGCGGAGTTTATCCTCGCGTCCGCATTCTCATGCCCTGACTTAAACGCAGGCCTCGAGCCTCGCGTTGTGGCACCTTGGCAACGCAATGTTATTTCTCGCGTCTGCTATTCCCGCGTTTGCCATTCTTGCTACGCGAACCCCGCGTCTGTTATTCCCGCGTTTGCCATTCTTGCTACGCGAACCCCGCATCTGTTATTCCCGCGTCTGCCATTCTTGCTACGCGAACCCCGCGTCTGTTATTCCCGCGTCTGCCATTCTTGCAACGCGAACCCCGCGTCTGCTATTCCCGTGTCTGCTATTTCTCGCGACGCTAACTCCCGCGTCTGCGACCCTCGCGTCTCACTCTCAAAACCCGCGTCTACCTGTGCTTTAGGACGCGTTCCGAGTTGCATGGATTTCGGACCTTTCGGCAATTCCGGTGATTTAGGCGAGTGTTCTCGCTATCGTCTTGGCTTTCCCATTTCATTGATTATGCGAGTGTTCTCGCTTTCTTCTTGGTTTTCCTATTTCATTTGATCGACTTGTACTTATACTTTCTTTGATTGCGTTCTAACATTATTCCATCACCAGACATTCTACTATTTGGCAAGACCCCTTGATATAACATGACTTGCCACCTGACTATATCAATCTCTTGACATGTCTTGTCACCTGCTAATATCATCATCCTGTCATGCTATCTCTTGACACCCAGCATGATCTACTCGACTTGTGATTATCATGTTTACGGGAATCCTGCCTTGTTATCCTGTATGGAACTAAGTGCCACACAGAGCAAAGTGCCACACCATACTCGGTGGGGGCCACCTCTTGAATCTGTGGGGGCCACCTCTAGAATCCATCCCCTCAGAACAAAGTGCCACACAGAGCAAAGTGCCACACCCTACTCGGTGGGGGCCACCTCTTGAATCTGTGGGGGCCACCTCTTGAATCTGTAGGGCTATTCCTGTTATGACCTGTTATTCCCGTAATTTGATAATATTGATAAGCTACAACTTGCACGGGGAATGGGAGGAAGTGATGGATGCCGGAATGATGCCTTGCTTATAGTAATGGAATAAAATATTGACGATTCGTGTTAGTGGGACTTTGGGCCCACAGGAGATGCGTGTTAGGGGGACTTAGGGCCTCCAAGCTGGTCCCAGGTGTATGGGAACTACTATAAGAAGTGCCATCAGTTCTCCATCTGCTTCCGTTAACAACCCTCGGCTTGCTTATATATGGATGTATGTGTGTTGGGATGTACACCAGGACACATACCTAGATATATGAGTCAGACGAGTAATAATAACATAAGACTCCTGTCATGCCTGTTAGGATGCTTGTTATGATTCCTGTTATGCCTGTTATGATTCTTGTTATGGCACCTGTTTTGGACTCCTGTTATGATGCCTGTTATGATTCCTGTTACGACTCCCGTTATGTACTCTTGTTATGTATTCCTGTTATGACTACCTTGTGACTCTGATTCTATACGCTTGGATTACGGTAACATGAGATAAAGGTATATATATGAGGGTTTCCTTGTTTGGATTATTCCTTCGATGTACTAGTCTCATGAGACCGTGACTTAAGCGTATACAATCAGATTTGCTCGTTCTTGGCTTTATTCAGTCTTACTGCTATACATGTACTTACCCTTGCTCGCCACTTGGCTTTCACATCACACTCGCCTGGGGAGTTTCATCTGACTCCCCTGGATCCTTATATCCAGGTCATGGAGCTTGGAGCATGTCAGAACTTGGAGCGTGT
The DNA here is from genome assembly GCA_038442645.1 of Agave tequilana. NCBI lineage: Eukaryota > Viridiplantae > Streptophyta > Magnoliopsida > Asparagales > Asparagaceae > Agave > Agave tequilana. The sequence continues at coordinate 97,548 of JAVJIF010006465.1, forward strand.
GGATTCTCCCTGTTGCTGATCAGAGTGGCACAGCGGTAGCGTGGATCTTCAGCAGACCGTTCAGAGCTCCATCCTTCCAGGCCCCCTTGTGTGCCTCTCGAGTTTTCCTTTTGTAAACTCGTGAGTGCCTTTATACTATTCATTCTTGTATACTTCCTTGTAATCTCGCAATTGCGCATGTCAGTGATGTAATATTCATGTAATATTGGATCACCTCTGGTGATAACTTTGTAATTGTACTCATGTGTTGGAATGTATAATGCACCACTTGCTTTCGTACTCTGATTCTTGCCTGTACTGATGCTTAGCGTATATACGTGAAGGTACTTCTGACTTGCGTATATACGTTGCAGTAATGTCTCCGTATCCGCCAGGATCGGGGCGTTACAGGTTGGTATCAGAGCTTAGGCTCTCACTTCCTCAGTACGTCCAGATGGCAAATTAATGGTAATGAAATTTGCAACTGGAATGCATGAGTCCTGGTTATACAATCCAACTACAGGTGCAGAGTTATCTATTTTCTTGATCATCTTTCCTTTGATTACTAATCCTTTCCATATATCTCCTGTTTTGGTATTATGAAGCCTTTATACTAACTTAAGATATGGATATACTAGAAAGGTAGTGGCTGGTTCTGAATGAAGCTATGACATGATCTCTTCGGCCACTCTATGAAGCTCGGTATTCTCAGAATTGATCCCAATCGGGTTATCTTTCAGAAGTCAGTACTCGGGATTCTCTACAGACATTCTATATTCTCGGCTATATCTTTCAGAGTAATTGATGCCTGTATTCGGAATTCTTAATTATCAGTCTTCTTTATTATGCTCAGGACTATCAAGGTTTTCTTATCTTCAGTATTCTGGCTTATTCTCAGAGCGACATTAAGTATGCAGTACAGCGGAAATTCTATTGCAGAGCTGTGTTATCAGTCGGTATTATTTGGCATCGTTCAACGACTTATACAGCCGGAAGTGCAGAAGTTATATATATTCCGATTGTTATTCAGCCAACTTGAGAGCCCTACCTAAAGTGTTTCATATCTTAATTGGTATAAATTCCACCATGTCCCCTTTTGTGTTCATTTGCCCCTTATCGAAATTGCGAGGACGCAATTTTTTGTAAGGTGGATGGATTGTAATACCCCATTCCCAGAATACGTACTTAGTCGCGTATTCAGTTTTTTTGATCGTATTTTTTATTTATTTATTTACTTCCTGTATTTGACTGATTTCAGTTTTAAATATCATTTTCCAATATTTTAGATTTTATATGAATTTCTAGAATTTTCCTGAATTAAATTGAAAATCTTCAAAACCGGTGTCGACCAGTGCCGCTGATCGATTCCCAGATTTTTAATTTACAAACAGATTGGAATTTCTCGAAGAGTCTTTAGACATTTCCTCTTAGAATCATATTTCTTACCTAAATACTTTTTCTGAGGATTTTATGAATTTATGAAATTCCACCGAAGTCGGTATCTTGACTGATTCCGGGATTTTTAGTTTTAAAACTATAAATTATTTCTTAAACAGATTTCACTATGATTCTTAGTATAATATTCTTGATTTTTGATAATTATTGCGGGTCGTTCCGAGATACTTGATTTCGGGACGATTTCGGTATTTTTCCGAAAGTTTTCCGCATCCGCATCCGAATCCCGGGAATCCGCCACTATAATTATTTTCATTTTCTCTTCCAAGAGATTATCTTCTCTTTTCCATTTTCTTTTCCTTTTCCCATTTTCTTTATTCCTTTCCTTCCACCCTAAGTTTCTCCAAGCTTCCACCATAAGCTTCTCCAAGCTTCTCCAACACTCCACCACAAATATCTCCACCTCACCCCTCACCTTGGCAAGCCATAATTGGCCAAGAGAAACACCTCATCCCACTCTTTTACAAAAACCCCCTCTCTTTTACATTTTTGGCATCACCTTCACAATTTCAAATCCTATAAATACCTTTCCTTCTTCATTTCATTTCATTTTCTCTTCTTTCCCTTCACCAAAGCCTTAACCTCCACCAACTCCTCCTTCATCTCCACCACAACAACCACCACTACAACTTCTCCAACTCCTTACCTTCATCTTCTTCCTCCTCCATCTCCATGGAAACCACCACAAATTCCAAAACTCCACCAAAGCTTCCACCTTTCCTTTACCTTCTCCAAAAAATACCACCACCATCAAAAGCCTTCACCAACCATCATCCCACCACCAAACTTCAAGGGCCGGCCCCTCATTTCGGATTGGGGCCGCGTTCTTCTCCGTTGGCACGACTTAGGACCGGTCCCTCCTTTTGGATTGGGGCCGCGTTCTTCTCCGTTGGCAAGACTTAGGGCCGGTACCCTCCTTTTGGATTGGGGCCGAACTTCCCTTCGTCGGGTCGATATGTATTCCACTTCCACCATTTAATGGTTTGGATTTGGAGTTGGACCATCCCTTCGGTTAAAACGCAGAGTTTACCTCCTGCGTTTAGGCCATCCCTTAACGCGGCCTTCGCGTTATTGTATTGATGCAACGCGGAGCCATACTCGCGTCTGCGTCCTTCTCATGTCAACACGACGCGAAGCTAAAGCTCGCGTCTGTGTTCTATTTATATTGGCGTGACGCGGAGTTTATCCTCGCGTCCGCATTCTCATGCCCTGACTTAAACGCAGGCCTCGAGCCTCGCGTTGTGGCACCTTGGCAACGCAATGTTATTTCTCGCGTCTGCTATTCCCGCGTTTGCCATTCTTGCTACGCGAACCCCGCGTCTGTTATTCCCGCGTTTGCCATTCTTGCTACGCAAACCCCGCGTCTGTTATTCCCCGCGTCTGCCATTCTTGCTACGCGAACCCCGCGTCTGTTATTCCCCCGTCTGCCATTCTTGCAACGCGAACCCCGCGTCTGCTATTCCCGTGTCTGCTATTTCTCGCGACGCTAACTCCCGCGTCTGCGACCCTCGCGTCTCACTCTCAAAACCCGCGTCTACCTGTGCTTTAGGACGCGTTCCGAGTTGCATGGATTTCGGACCTTTCGGCAATTCCGGTGATTTAGGCGAGTGTTCTCGCTATCGTCTTGGCTTTCCCATTTCATTGATTATGCGAGTGTTCTCGCTTTCTTCTTGGTTTTCCTATTTCATTTGATCGACTTGTACTTATACTTTCTTTGATTGCGTTCTAACATTATTCCATCACCAGACATTCTACTATTTGGCAAGACCCCTTGATATAACATGACTTGCCACCTGACTATATCAATCTCTTGACATGTCTTGTCACCTGCTAATATCATCATCCTGTCATGCTATCTCTTGACACCCAGCATGATCTACTCGACTTGTGATTATCATGTTTACGGAATCCTGCCTTGTTATCCTGTATGGAACTAAGTGCCACACAGAGCAAAGTGCCACACCATACTCGGTGGGGGCCACCTCTTGAATCTGTGGGGGCCACCTCTAGAATCCATCCCCTCAGAACAAAGTGCCACACAGAGCAAAGTGCCACACCCTACTCGGTGGGGGCCACCTCTTGAATCTGTGGGGGCCACCTCTTGAATCTGTAGGGCTATTCCTGTTATGACCTGTTATTCCCGTAATTTGATAATATTGATAAGCTACAACTTGCACGGGGAATGGGAGGAAGTGATGGATGCCGGAATGATGCCTTGCTTATAGTAATGGAATAAAATATTGACGATTCGTGTTAGTGGGACTTTGGGCCCACAGGAGATGCGTGTTAGGGGGACTTAGGGCCTCCAAGCTGGTCCCAGGTGTATGGGAACTACTATAAGAAGTGCCATCAGTTCTCCATCTGCTTCCGTTAACAACCCTCGGCTTGCTTATATATGGATGTATGTGTGTTGGGATGTACACCAGGACACATACCTAGATATATGAGTCAGACGAGTAATAATAACATAAGACTCCTGTCATGCCTGTTAGGATGCTTGTTATGATTCCTGTTATGCCTGTTATGATTCTTGTTATGGCACCTGTTTTGGACTCCTGTTATGATGCCTGTTATGATTCCTGTTACGACTCCCGTTATGTACTCTTGTTATGTATTCCTGTTATGACTACCTTGTGACTCTGATTCTATACGCTTGGATTACGGTAACATGAGATAAAGGTATATATATGAGGGTTTCCTTGTTTGGATTATTCCTTCGATGTACTAGTCTCATGAGACCGTGACTTAAGCGTATACAATCAGATTTGCTCGTTCTTGGCTTTATTCAGTCTTACTGCTATACATGTACTTACCCTTGCTCGCCACTTGGCTTTCACATCACACTCGCCTGGGGAGTTTCATCTGACTCCCCTGGATCCTTATGTCCAGGTCATGGAGCTTGGAGCATGTCAGAACTTGGAGCGTGTGGATTCTCCCTATTGCTGATCAGAGTGGCACAGCGGTAGCGTGGATCTTCAGCAGACCGTTCAGAGCTCCATCCTTCCAGGCCCCCTTGTGTGCCTCTCGAGTTTTCCTTTTGTAAACTCGTGAGTGCCTTTATACTATTCATTCTTGTATACTTCCTTGTAATCTCGCAATTGCGCATGTCAGTGATGTAATATTCATGTAATATTGGATCACCTCTGGTGATAACTTTGTAATTGTACTCATGTGTTGGAATGTATAATGCACCACTTGCTTTCGTACTCTGATTCTTGCCTGTACTGATGCTTAGCGTATATACGTGAAGGTACTTCTGACTTGCGTATATACGTTGCAGTAATGTCTCCGTATCCGCCAGGATCGGGGCGTTACAAACTTAATTTCACATTCTTTTCCCATCAATGAGATGTGACTATCCAAAAGAGGTGGCTCAATTTCAGAATCTATGGATATAGGAATCAATGTTAGATCGAAAAATGGGTCCAACTTGGGTAAAGATACCAGAGTCAACATAGATTCAAAAATTAAAATTGAATCACAAAGTTGTGAGTTGGGGTCACATTCATATTCAAGTTCAATTTCATTGAAATGAAAACCTGCCAATTTGTCAATTGGTTGATAATGGTCAAGTTCAAAGTTTTGTGGTGAAATTGAATCTCGTTCAAAATTTTCAAGATACCATGATTCTTGATTTTCATCAATTGGTTAGAAGTGTTGGGAATAGTCAAAGATTGGGTAGGGATAGTTTCCTCATTCCTACGCATATTTTCTAATCTACTCAGTCTTGCTTCTATCATATCGAAAGGATCACTTTGAAGTTGATCTTCATCAATATGGTTAAAAGTGTTGGGAGTAGTCAAAGATTGGGTGGGGAGAGTGTCCTCATTCCTACGCATATTTTCTAATCGACTAAGTCTTGCTTCTATCATATCGAAAGGATCGTTCTAAGTCGGTATGTTCTTCTTGTTGTGGTGGGACCTGAGAAATGGAGTAAGGATCTTGGACTTGGGAATTTGAGTCCGTCGAGATTTGGAGTTGTCGTTTGGACTCAAGAAAGGCTTTGAAACTCTTTTCTAAAGAAGATTTCTCTTCTATAGGTTAATCTTGATATTGAGTATACGAAGCTGAATGTTGATCAGGTTGTTAATAGTATGACTCGGGGAGTTGTATCCCCACTGACTCGTTGAAGAGTGGTGTTGATCATCCCAATCTTGTTCATAATACTGGGGTTGGGGCATATACTGATTCGGATAAGACTAATCTGGCAAACTTGGTTGGTTAAAGTTATGAATTGTCGGGTTGGTAATACCCGAATTAAAAGAGGTCAGTGTGAAGTATGGATCACTATATACATTGAAATAATTGTAATTGTAATTCATATCACAAAAATGTCAAAAACAAAAGCAAAAAAATAAACAAATAAACAAAAAAAATCTAGCCTAAGTTAGGGTAGATCTTAGACCCAGATGACTCTCAACTGGTTAGATTCGGAGGTATGTTGTAGAATCTGACCACAAGTTAATCGGCCAGGTAGGGGCAAGACCAGTGGGAGGTATCCGTGCTTAAGCAACGGGCCTAATTTTACCAAACCACTATTCCTTGAGGTTTCGCCTCTCGCCTCTCAATCCCCAACCTTTGACACCGATTTGGTAAGAGTCAAATTTTAATCAACTTCCCCCTTAGGTCAGTCTCTTATTGAGTCCGAGATGTCCTTAGGGCCAACGTTTACTCAATTTAAGTTATGCTAGGTTAGTGAGTGAGGAGATGATTTTTGAGCTAAGGAAGGGCAATGACTTCCCCACTTTATCTTGTTTATAGGACAAACTCTTAATTCGCTTTAGTTCACGTGTGCAAATATATAGCAAAATAACACCCAAGTAATAACATACAAGTGTGTTTCTTAAGCTATATGTAATGCAAACGTACCTTTCTCCAACACTCTTCAACAACAATAAAAATGTAACAAAAATAAACAAATGCCCTGAAATGCAATGGCTAAACATTTTTTAGTATTAACAAATAACCATATTACTGTTGAGGCTAGAACAGTGTGCAAAATATGTTAAGAGAGGAAAATTATAAACTGAAGTAGATAAATCCTTGAATTTCAAGCAACCTGTAAGAAACTACAGTTAGTAGTTCACCACAGTCATGAGCTCTGATGCTCTGCCTACTTGGACAGAGGCATAGAATAGCAATATTTTCACTGTAGCTCCTAGTTGTCAAATATTAGCCCCTGTACACAATAACAGGGAAGAAAAAGTTAAACAATGTAAAGTAAATCAAAAAGAAGAAAAACTTACCGTCCTTCCCCGGCAACGGCGCTAAAATTTTGATCGAGCCAAACCTACACAGAAAAATATAGAAGTTTAGAACAGTACTAGGTCCTCATGCTATCGTGTAGCCTAGGGCTAACGGGTCGTGATCCACAGGAAGGGATAGCGATGGAAGCGTTGTGTATTACTACACCAGTTAAAGATCTTCTTTATTTTAAAGAAAAGAAAACATTAAACTAAATTAGAAGGAAAGTAGAAGGTATAAGAAGAAGATGGTGCTGTGTTTTGATTGCTAAGTTAAAAAGAAAGAAAATAAATAAGAAAAGAAAGAACATACCTTGAAGTAAGTAAAGGAAAGCAAGCGATATGATTTAGAAAGTTATGCTCAAAATGCTAAAAGGTATTCAGTCTGAATCTGAATCTAAATTGATTTAGACTCCGAATTTACTTGGATTTTCCTCCTTATCTCCAAATATGATTGTTTCATCTCGTCTATTCTGAAATCACCTAGAGGGGGGGTGAATAGGTGATGGCTATATGAATTATGGCAATTTTGCGGAATTAAAAAAAATTAACTAAACAATTAGCAAAATACACCAATTCTTGCAAGTAATAAACAATATAAAAGTGCAAGTAATAAAGTGATAGAGTTAGAGAAAATTGATCAAACGCAAACGCAAGGATGTGTTTCCGAGGTTCGAGCCACGCTCTACGTCCCCGCCTTCACACTTGAAGGATTTGCACTACTATCGTTGATCCCACCGGATCGCCAATATAAGGACACACTTGTCCCTTACACTTGTGATGCCGCAACACCACCCGAAGCTCACTAGCTCCCTTGAGGCCGATGCCTCTACAACTTCACTCCAAGAAGAAATGAGTGATCACACTTGATCACTTTACAAAAGCTCACTTGCACAATCCTAGAACCAAATATGTAGATGTAAAGCTTGGGATTGTGGTGTGCAAAATCTAGAGAGAAGCTAGAGGAATAGGCTACAAGTTGGGTGTTGGGAATTTAGGCTTTGGAAAATCTTTTATGAAGGAAAGCTTTGAAAATCTTTGTAAAACTCTTATGAAATATTTTGCAATGGTTGTCTCATCAAAATGAGGTGACCCTCTATTTATAGGGGTCAAAAACAGCCTCACAAATTCGCTGATACCAAATCCCAAAAGAGAAAACAGTCAGAAAAAATAGCTGTTGGATCTGTCAGAACTTTTGACAGAGTCCGGTCGACCGGGTCGGTCGACCGCCAACGGTCAAAAATATGACCGTTGGGGTTCATCGGTCGACCGGGTCGGTCGACCGAAAACTCCTGTGAAAGCAAGTGAACATCGGTCGACCGGGTCGGTCGACTGATATAGACGTGCACAGTATTGTGCACATCGGTCGACCGGGTCGGTCGACCGGTCACTGTGAGTTCTGAAAAACAGAACTTCCAGAACCAGAAAATCTTGGGTTTTTGGTTTTGGGTCTTGGGTAGGATTTTTGGAACTTGTAAAAACATAGAGTATGAGCATGTGTCATACTTCTATCATGTTAAAATAGTTTGATAAAAATCCTTTTGATAGAAACTTGTTTTTCCATAAAAATTGTTTTTCCAAAACTATTGTTTTTCTGAAAATCATATTTCTAAAATATGTTCTCTTTTGATCTAAGTTAGAAAATGGAATTTGAAAATCTTTTTGAAGCCATGAACCTAGCTAAGAGGTGTGTGTGTGTGATAATCCCATAGCTCTACTTCTAATATCTAGTTTTGACAAAATATCTAAAAACAAAATCAAAATACAAATCTTGAATCTTTAGCAAAGTCTTGACTTGTTCTTGATCTTTTCTTCAACGTCATATTCCCGAAGCTTCCTATGTGCTTTGGCTTGGGAATGCAAATCTTGGGCGAACTCCAAATGTGTGAGTCTTTTAGCGGAGCCGTCAAAAACCTATTTCTTGAGCCTGAAATCCTTTTAAACAAGATTATTAAATACATAACTAAATATGTTTTGCTATCATCAAAATAACCGGGATAATGGCCTTTGGGCCAACAATCTCCCCCTTTTTGATGATGGCAAAACATATGTAGTTATCACAAAATATTTTGGGTAGAGACTTCAAATGAAGCTCCCCCTCAACACAAGCATATATATAAAATCATACTCAGGCATATTATCACAAATCATAATCATAAACATTTTATTTCCATGCCAACAAAAGATGCCAAATACTCATGTCATATCATAGATGAAGGAAAAGAGTCTCATACATGACATAAATACATAAAACACATAACCATATCCATGTCCACAACACAAAAAAAAAATACAAAATAAAAATACATGACAAAGCAAAAGATGTCCAACACAAAATATGTCAAGTACATAACAAAATAATAAAGTGTCACAAAATATCTCAAAATATCTCTCTCTCTCCAAATAACTCTCCCCCTTTTTGACATCATCAAAAGGGGAGGTCACTCCTCAGCACCATCATCACCATCATCGCCGTCTCCGTCATCATCACCACCTTCCTCTGAAGAAGCAACCTCCTCTGGATCCATGCCATCGACTCTGGTGCGCGGTGGAGGAACAGAAGAGCGAGCTCTGGGAGGAAATGGAGGACCGGTGGCAGGGAGTCGACAAGCAGTTGGAGTCCGATCAGGAACGAGCATGTCAAATTTTGAGAAAAGGGCCTGAAACTGGACATCCACGAATCTCATGGAATCAGCGAAATATGACATGTCGTTTCGGACCTCCGCCCGAAAAGCAGCATCCCGGATGTCACGAGCATCCATCTCCGCCCGAATGGCTGCGTCGCGCTTCTCGACCCAGGCCTGGTGCGCCTCGATCTGAGAGCGGACATCCGAAGAGAGAAGAGCTAGTAACTCAGGAGGAAATGCAGGTGCTGCAGAAGAAGAAGATCCTGGTGCTGAAGATGAGCCAGGACCAGCAGGAGGAAGAGGTGGTTGCACAGGAGCGTGTCTACGCAGCTGTGCTTCCATCATCTTCAGGACAACTCCATTGATGTTGGTCAGGGGATTTGATGGAGTTTCAGCAGAAAGATCAAAGTCAAGACCCCTAAGAAGATGGGTAATAAGCATGCCGTAGGGCAAGCTCCTACCCGCAGTACGGATCTGATCAGAGGCCATATGAGAGGCAATGACTCTAGGAAAGTTTACCTTAATGCCTTTAAGAAGGCAATAGATAATCAAGGGTACACAACCCCTAGCATGGCTATACTCACCATGTTTGGGGACAATGTTGTAGAAGATAATCTTGGCAAGGACTTGAGATTGAAGAGTGTATCTACTCACAACCTCGTTTCTAACCAAGCCGAGATTGTCATTCCCGTGGATTAGAGTAGAGGCGGTGAGTGAAGATTCACCCTCCGGAAATTCAAAGTCATGCAAATCATGTGAGTACACATCTGCTCCGCCAGTGGAGAGATGCAGAATCCTAGCAAATCGACCTATAGAAATGTCGATTTCCCTACCTAGAACTCTAGATGTGATGCGGTTACCATCAAATTCATAGTTGGCATAAAAGTAAGGAACAAGGGAAGTGTATACTTGCTCCTTGATGGTCAAGAACTCAACTAGATTATTTGTTTGCAGGATTTGAGGGATACCTAGATGTTCAAAATCCTGAATGGTAACAAATCTCCCTGAATTAATATTTCTAGTGGAGAGATGGGAGTATCTATCAGCAGCTAGATCATTTATAAAGGGCCGTACAGGTCTAGAAACCTGAGATGAGGTTGAGCAACACCCTTCCCCTTCTCAGTTCGAGATCTCTTAGGCATGATGAATAAAAATGAAATTTTTAGATTAAAACAGGTTATGGCACGATCTAGAAGCTAAGCAACCTAAAATAGTGACAAAGGAAGAAAGATTTCTAAGCTAGAAGTGAAGATACACAATAAAAATTCGATTTTTACCTTGATGAAAATTCTGAAACCCTAACTGAAAAATCTGAAATACTCCGAATCCGGTGGTTGGAAGTTGCTGAAATCGAAGATTCGGAAGTAGGATGAAGGATTTGAGATGGGTTTTAAAAAGATTTGGATTTGGTTGAAGGATTGGAGAGAAATCAATTTTTGGGGAAAATAGGGGGCGTCCGGTCGCTGAGTGAAATGAGAGAGAGAGAGAAAAATGAAAATATATAGCAGATTAGGGCAAAAACACGACGATTGGTCGACCGGTCCGGTCGACCGAATCCAACCGAGAGCTCTGTAAATAATATCGGTCGACCGGGTCAGTCGACCGAAATATCCCGAGACCACAGCAGGTCAGCATCGGTCGACCGGAATTATGGTCGGTCGACCGGTAGCACAGAAAAAAATAAAAATTTTCTCTCAGGCAGAGTCGGTCGACCGGAGATTTAAGGGTCGGTCGACCGGCTTTGCCTGAAAAACAGTTAACAGCAATTTGCCCAAAAAAAAAAATTTTAAATAATTTTTGTAGTCAAAAATAGGTATGACAAATTAGACATATAAGAGTACACCAACAGGTTTTAAATCTTCATTAAGTCTTTACAAATATCAAAATACATGCAATCCTATTTTAATTTTATTTTCATATTTAAACAAAGATTTTAAAGATGTTGAAGCCGAATACCCTGTGACGGGTTCTGAACTTCATCCTCTTGATTCCTCTTGAATGAGTTGAGGTGCGCAATTGCCATCTTTAAGGTATTTGCTTAAATAGAAAATTTTACAAATGTTTTATTTTTATTTATGAAAATAATGTGAGTGTATGTATATAAGTATATAATCACAAATAACAAACTATACATGTGGACATACTATAAAACAAGGCATGAAATTAAAGATATCAAAAACTAAACATGGCATATACAATCATGATGGAGTTGCAAGTTTATACTAATCATGTATCAATGAGGCATAAAACTAAACTAGCAATCCTATAACAATTGTATATACAAAATTAAAACTCTTAAATGGAGATGTTACCAATTTACGGGCAATCTCCACAAATAGGTGCCTCCACGATAGCGATGCATGCATGATTTGTTCTTTAAGCTCCGATGCATCAACCACCCGGGCACCACCTCCTCCTAAGTCTTGGAGGGTGTAGATCCACCTATACCTGTATCATTTAAATTTGGTGGCTCTTTTGGTACCCAAATCTTAGTGGGTCCTTTGGGGTTAGATCCGGGGCGAACCCAAACAAATTTATTCTTTACATTGTTCTTAGCATGGCAAAATTTTTCTAAATGGCCTTTGCGGCCACAATGTGTGCAAATGTAAATTCTACCACTATTGTACATAAAAGCATGGTTATGTGTGTGTGCATGTCTATGTGTAGCATGTTTATGATGAACATGTTTCCCTTGGGCTACTCCCTTAGGAAATTTAGATGCAATCCTTTTCAAATCAAATGCATAACTTTTTAAAGTAGAATCCAAAACTTCAACACGTTTTTGAATCTCTACAAAATCATTTTTACTACATGATGCAATGGGGGTTTTCCCCTTACAAGCTAGTTTATAATTTGCAAAATCACTTTTTATTTTCTCAAAAGAATTAGACAAATTATTTTTCTCCTTTTCAATAATATTAAGTTTATCTTTCAAGGACTCATTTTCCCTTTTTAACTTTTATTATGAGATTGCGAAATCTCATACCTATGTTGTAATTCCTCAAAGAAATGTGCTAGTTCATCCATAGTGAGGTCATCATCATCAAGAGTGTTATCAAATGTTACCTTAGAAGCGTCGTCTCCTTGTGCCATGAAGCACATGTTGGCGGCATCGTGCTCCTCTTCGGATTCCGACTCCGAATCATCCCATGTTGCGGCCAAGGCTTTCTTCTTTCTTTGCCCATTCTTGGATGTGGTTGCTTGTAGAGCGGGGCAATCGGCAATTAGGTGACCGATCTTCTTGCAATGAAAGTAAGGACCGGGTTCATCTCTTTTCTTCTCGTACCTTCCTTGAGGCTTCCCTCTTCGGAAGTTACTTTGCCGTCCCTTCTTGTAAAACATCTTGCCCACCTTCCGGATGAGCATGGCGAAATCCTCATCGCAATCCTCCGATGAGTCATCCTCTTCGTGTATGGTAGGAGCGGCTTTGAAGGCAATGGTCTTCTTCTTTGGTGCCTCCCTTTCTTCTCTAACTTTCATCTCCATCTCATGTGTCTTGAGATTTCCGATGAAGCCGGAGAAGTCCATCTCCTCTTTGTCGTTGAGCTCCTTGAGAGTGGTCGCCTTGACTTCCCAAGCTTTGGGAAGAGCTCTAATCACCTTCCTTATCTTTTGATCATTATCAATCTTGTCGCCTAAGGAAGAAAGAGCATTAGTTATTTTTGTAAAACGAGTGAGCATATCATCAATGCTTTCATTATCAAACATATAGAAATTCTCATATTGAGAACGTAGCAAGTCAACTTTGGCTCTCTTGACTTGAGACGTTCCCTCATGAGTAACAATGAGTATGTTCCAAACCTCAAATGCGGATTTACAATTAATTATGCGTGCAAGGTCATCCTCATTCAATGCTTGGGTCAATGCATATTGTGCCCTAGCATTAGCCTCATAGTCTTTGGAAGTATCCTCGGACCATGTGCTCTCATCACTAGTGGGTTCAATGAAATCTTTGGTTATAGCCCTAGCTACCCTAACTCCTAGGGATTTAAGGAAGAGATTCATTTTCACCTTCCAAATGGGGAAGTTTAAACCATCAAACTTGGGTGGGGATTTAATGCTAGAAAAGTCCATGGATGCCATGAATGCACAAGCAAATGTAAATGCAACACAAATGTATATAGCCAAATATGGATCTCCCTAAGGTGGTTAGACCTAAGTTGTAGGGTTAGGCTCTGATACCAATTGAAATCACCTAGAGGGGGGGTGAATAGGTGATGGCTATATGAATTATGGCAATTTTGCGGAATTAAAAAAAATTAACTAAACAATTAGCAAAATACACCAATTCTTGCAAGTAATAAACAATATAAAAAGTGCAAGTAATAAAGAGATAGAGTTAGAGAAAATTGATCAAACGCAAACGCAAGGATGTGTTTCCGAGGTTCGAGCCACGCTCTACGTCCCCGCCTTCACACTTGAAGGATTTGCACTACTATCGTTGATCCCACCGGATCGCCAATACAAGGACACACTTGTCCCTTACACTTGTGATGCCGCAACACCACCCGAAGCTCACTAGCTCCCTTGAGGCCGATGCCTCTACAACTTCACTCCAAGAAGAAATGAGTGATCACACTTGATCACTTTACAAAAGCTCACTTGCACAATCCTAGAACCAAATATGTAGATGTAAAGCTTGGGATTGTGGTGTGCAAAATCTAGAGAGAAGCTAGAGGAATAGGCTACAAGTTGGGTGTTGGGAATTTAGGCTTTGGAAAATCTTTTATGAAGGAAAGCTTTGAAAATCTTTGTAAAACTCTTATGAAATATTTTGCAATGGTTGTCTCATCAAAATGAGGTGACCCTCTATTTATAGGGGTCAAAAACAGCCTCACAAATTCGCTGATACCAAATCCCAAAAGAGAAAACAGTCAGAAAAAATAGCTGTTGGATCTGTCAGAACTTTTGACAGAGTCCGGTCGACCGGGTCGGTCGACCGCCAACGGTCAAAAATATGACCGTTGGGGTTCATCGGTCGACCGGGTCGGTCGACCGAAAACTCCTGTGAAAGCAAGTGAACATCGGTCGACCGGGTCGGTCGACTGATATAGACGTGCACAGTATTGTGCACATCGGTCGACCGGGTCGGTCGACCGGTCACTGTGAGTTCTGAAAAACAGAACTTCCAGAACCAGAAAATCTTGGGTTTTGGTTTTGGGTCTTGGGTAGGATTTTTGGAACTTGTAAAAACATAGAGTATGAGCATGTGTCATACTTCTATCATGTTAAAATAGTTTGATAAAAATCCTTTTGATAGAAACTTGTTTTTCCATAAAAATTGTTTTTCCAAAACTATTGTTTTTCTGAAAATCATATTTCTAAAATATGTTCTCTTTTGATCTAAGTTAGAAAATGGAATTTGAAAATCTTTTTGAAGCCATGAACCTAGCTAAGAGGTGTGTGTGTGTGATAATCCCATAGCTCTACTTCTAATATCTAGTTTTGACAAAATATCTAAAAACAAAATCAAAATACAAATCTTGAATCTTTAGCAAAGTCTTGACTTGTTCTTGATCTTTTCTTCAACATCATATTCCCGAAGCTTCCTATGTGCTTTGGCTTGGGAATGCAAATCTTGGGCGAACTCCAAATGTGTGAGTCTTTTAGCGGAGCCGTCAAAAACCTATTTCTTGAGCCTGAAATCCTTTTAAATAAGATTATTAAATACATAACTAAATATGTTTTGCTATCATCAAAATAACCGGATAATGGCCTTTGGGCCAACATATTCATCAAGAGATATATCTTTAGAATCTTCATTTGAATTTTGAATTTTGAGAGAATATTCTCTCTCTTTAACTTGGGAAGCAAGTCATCTCTAAATTCGGGTTTAAATTTGAATTCTTCCTTCTTATCTTTGACTTGGAACTTAAGTAACTTGAATTTAAGTTGATTTTCTCCATTATCTCCAATTAGTATTGAGATTATCTCTGAATTTCTTTGGCTTGTTGGGCTTTTTGGCTTCTTTTTAATCTTTTGGGCTTTTTTTTTCTTTACTTCTTTTAATTATAGAGGTCTGCACATTACTAAGCAAAATACAATTATATAACATTATTTTATAAAAATAAATGTGAAAATATGATTAAAAATATGCACATTTGATGAACAATCAATAACCTGTTCCAACATAGTTATCTTGTACTAGTTGTAAACTAAGGGTCTGTTTGGTTGTCGTAACTGGCCGTAATTCGTAGTTGTAATTGGTAAAGCCTTTTACAATTGTAAATGAGTTACATGTATGTAATTTTTACGGTGTTTGGTTGGTAATATAAAATTGTAAAGTAGGAAAGTGTATTATAATTTACGGTGTTTGGTTGTCGTAATGTATAAGTCGTAAGTGAAAAAATTGACCACAAAATTAACTATTTGGTGATTTTAAAAGTTTTAATACTGCTAAATATTTAAAAAGTTAAATATTAAAAAAATTTAATATTAATATAAAAAAATATTACATATTTGTATGACCACAAAATTAACTGTAACTGGACTGTAAGTGAGTGGTAACTGGGTTGCAAGTGAGTGTTAGTTGAGTTACGTAAGTCTTTTACGAATTACGGTCCAAACAAACGCCGTAGTTGTAACTGGGTAGTAAGTCATTTACGAATTATGGAGTTTTACGCGAAACAAACGGCCCCTAAGTATACTTTTAAGAAATCTCTAAATTAGATCATATCTCTATATAGGTGACACCACAGTACATGATCTAACTAAACAAATTCTAAAGATATCATAACAAATATATACAAATAGTGTCCAAAGAATAATACTTGCAACAATAAAATCTTATTAATATCTAAAATATTATATAAATTGTATTGAATGTGTAAAGACATACTCAACTATTCATGTAACGTATATTCCACCCACATTACAAAAATATTCTCTTTATGTTCTCTCTTTCTTTATGTTTTCTGTTTTCTTCTTTTTCCTTGAGCAATCTCTTTCGTGTACTCAAGACAAAAACTTACTTTGTCTCATAGATTGCTTCTCTCTATTTTTCCTTTTTTTTTTTTCTTTCCTTTTCTATCATCCATCGTACGATGAGGATAAGAGTGAGAGAGACTCTCACGTCCACCTCATAATTCCACCAACTACCATTCCTTCCTCCTTACTACTTATTAAATTAGAAACATAAACAAACTCCTACCTTTGTGTCTCTCTTTCTCTCTCTGTCTATGCAATCCACGTGTAAAACTTCAAGTTACTATTATCCGTGTGTATGCTGCCAATCGTAGAGGCATAAAAATCTATTTACATTTTTTTTCCCCTTTCCTTCTAGTTTTCTTTTAAAATAATTTCATCAAGTAATCTCTGTTTCGAACCATGATGTTTTTCTCTTTGTGAGAAGGTGCAGCTCTTTATTTGAATTGTAAAATTATATGCAACAACTCGAGTTTGCAACCTTCAATGGTGATTCAATCACAAAGAGTTGTCGTAATTCATATGCATAGCTAGAAATTTGTGGACTTTTTTTTTTGTTTAGAAAAATTATATAGTCCTCAAGATGGTATTCCTGAAGGCTTTTACTTTCTCTCTCTAACTTTCATTTTCGTTCTCTTTTATAGTCTCTCTCATTTATAGAAAAACTGCATAAAATAAGTCAATATTTCTTACTTTTGTTCATAATGGTTCAAAATCATCCATTTTTTTATTTTTTTGAATATATATGTGTGTGGTATTTCGCTACACCCATATATCAAAGCGTAATTAGGAAAAAACTCAGCTTCATAATTTTGTTCGCTTTAGCCATCTTTTTTTTTAAACTAACCACGTGGGCGCACGTATCAAGTGCAGAAGCGCTCCTTACTGGCGAAAGACGCAAATGCCCCCGCATTAATCGCCTCGAAAAAGCGGACCGCTTCGAAAAGGCTGACTGCTTGTATATATAAGACTGCGATCATGATCATAGTCCTCACAAAAAACTATATTTTTGAGGACTGTGTCCCTGATCGCATTCCTCACAAAAATGCTTTATTTCTAAGACTGCGACCCTGATCGCAGTCCTCACAAAAAATGTCATATTCCTGAGTCTTTATAGAAGTATGACCATGATCAAGTCCTCTTTATGAGGACAGCGATCATGATTGTAGTATTCACAAAAGATGTTCTATATTTGAGTTTTTATGAGGATTGCGACCATGGTCGCAGTCCTCAATGGTCGCAGTCCTCAAAGGAGGACTGCGATCATGGTCGCAATACTCACAAAATGTCCCATTTTTGAATTTTGTGAGAACTGCAATCATGGTTGTGGTCTTCTTTATTAGGACTGCGATCATGATCACAGTCCTCACAAAAATACCCTATTTCTGAGTTAGTCCTCACAGAGAATTGTGATAATGAGTCGCAATCTTCATATCAGCGTCGCAATCTTCATACCAGCAGAACAAAACTTATCACGAGCACGAACAAACGAGATCTGCAAAAAAATCGACCCGCGAATTACTCTGCGTTGGGGTCAAGGTTAAGGGAAGAGCAACGACGTCGGCGATGGGGAAGGGTAAAAGAGGAATATAAACAAGTGGTGGTTGGGAGGAATCAGTTTATGCTGACATGAATGAGACTGTGACGAATCAAATTATGACGCTGAGTTTTTTCTAATTATGAAGCAAAATAGGTGGCTATAGCGCAGTTTTTCCTAAAAAAAGTCCACATTTGTGGGGCTGCTCGTCCATGTGGTTTCTGCCAAAAATTGGTCGTATTTTAGAATTATTTTAAGCTAGGTCTCTTTTTTGAATTAAAATAAAAAATATTTTTTTTTAAAAGTCCTATTTTTTCAAAATCGACCGAAGGTAATTTTTCTCCCCGCTACTCATAAAAACTTTGTTCGTTCGTCTTCATCCGTAAGAGAGTCGACCCCTTCTTTCTCCTCTCTCCCTTATCTTCTTCTTGACTGATCAGTCGGTGTCCTGCCGGCATGAGTGGTATAATATTTTTATTCTCTCTCTCAAAAAAAAAAAATGAGTAGTTTCCAAGTCATCTCTCCGGAGTGATCAGGACGACTTTGGCACGGCGAAGTTGGATGGGCAATTTCGGAACAACATCTCCAGCTGTCCGGCCCGCTATAAATCATGGGGAAGCGGCAAGCAGCCAGGACGACAAATTCCTCAACGGACCAACAAACACAAAACACACCCCCCTTTACTTCGCTTTACTGTCGACCTCTCTCTCTCCCCTCACTCTCTCTTCCTAAACTGGGGTTTAGAGACGATGGATCCCTCGACGATGATCAGAGATCTCCTCGAGAAGAACGGCGGCAGCGCCGTCATCGACGGCGGCCTCGCCACCGAGCTGGAGGCCAACGGCGCCGATATCAACGATCCGCTCTGGAGCGCCAAGTGCCTCCTCAGCTCACCCGATCTCATCAGAAAGGTTGCAACTTTTTCACCTTGCCCCTTCTTTTAATCCAGAAATTTCAAATCTTTTTAATCGCCGCCTCTTCTGTTAATGTTTTGATTGCATGCTAAATTGGCACTGAATTAGATTCTTTTTTTTTTTTCCTGGACGAATTTGCTTGTTCGTTAAGGTTAATTTCTTTTGAGGGAATTAAAGCACAATTTTTTTATGGGTTGATAATATGTCATCTCCCATTATTCATAGATTGTTTAGTTTTTATTTTGTTTTGCCCTTAAAGGTCAAAAATTCCCCCTATCTTTTGATATATTATATAGGGTTAACGTCGAAAAACCCCTTTTGTACTGTGACCTGTTCTGCACAGACTGCACTAAACCTGAATCCTCGCTATTGACTTTTCCGTCTAATCGAGGAGCGAGGGCGTGACTATCACGTGACCCCTCACCCAAATTAATTCTTAATTTTTCCTCAATTGCGAAAATTAACACATATATGAATATTGACAAGAAATCAGGGTTTTTTTGGTAGCTTTTCAATGCTGTTGGTGGATAAGTTAAGAAAAAATTGATGATAAATTTGGGTGAGGGGCTGACGTGATGGTCATGTGATTTTCTGATGCACGCTAGATGGAAAGTTAACCCTCTAAGGCTTCAGAGGGCTTTAAGTGCTGAAAATGGTAATGCCAGGAGTTAAGTGCAGAAAAAACGATAGTCCTTGTTGGGGTGGGGTGGGGGGTGGGGGGGGGGGGGGGGGTGTTTCTTCCGTACCTCCCTTATATTATAATGTGTACAGATAGGATAGCTCTTCTCAAAATGTAAACAATTCCCATCCCGAATAACTTTTTGTTCGGAATGGAAGGGAAGAGGAGAGCAAGGATGAGAGAAGAAAGGGAAAGATAAAAAAGGAGGAAGACACCATTTTTTGCTCATAAATATCACAGACTAGCAGGTCAAGATGTAAATGAAAATGCTTATAAAAAAGAGCTATTGTTGAATTGATAGCCGGAAACGACTTGTGTAAATCACCTAGAGGGGGGTGAATAGGTGATGGCTATAGGTATATGACAAATATTGCGGAATTTAAAATTACTTGCTAGCAACCTAGCAAATATCAATCACAACACAAAGAATACTTGCAAATAAGTAAATAAGTTAAGTAAGCAAGTATGTAGAGAGAGTTGAGTTAAGAGATAAAGAGAGCAATCACAAACGCAATGATGTGTTTCGAGGTTCGAGTCACTCTCTACGTCCCCGCCTTTACCGTAATGAAAGATTTCCACTACTGTGATCCCGCGAGATCGACAATCCTTACAAGTTCCCGCAAGAACTCAACGGACCCATAAGTCCCTCTATTGGTGCCGCAACACCTACAATAGAGCTCACAAGCTCAATCGAGGCCGCAACCTATACAACTTCACAATTTGAAGAAAACGGTGATCTTCTCTTGATCATAAATGGCTCATAAGCACAATCCTATAATCAAAATGAGAAGGCGAAGCTCTTTGAGATTGTGTGGTGAGAAATGATTGCAATGATGTAAAGGAAGGCTCAAGCAAAATTGAGGATATAAAAATTTAAGCTCAAGTTGAAAAATCTTTTTGAGAATATGAAGAATGATCTCTAAAACTTGATTTTCTCTTTTGAAAACTTGTTGTTGGGTTTTTCTACAGTCCCTCTATTTATAGGGGATGAAAACATGAGGAGAAAACCCAATAGAGTCGTTGGGATGTAACCCAGAAAAAGACAAACAGAAAACTAGCCTTTGAAAAAAAAATCAGAACAAGATTGTTTTGTCGGATTTTGACCGTTGGGGTTAGCGGTTGACCGGTCGGTCGACTTTAACCCAAACAGAGAGCTTAACTCTCTTACGGTCGACCGATCGGTCGACCTGCCCAACAGAGACTAAGGGTCTCTCAGACGGTCGACCTGTTGGTCGACCGAAGTGCACACAAAGGCAGAAAGAGAAATTTTATGCATGTCGGTCGACCGCCAACAAAGCAATTTTGCTCTGTCTGTTGTCGACCGGTCGGTGACCGGTCGACCGACCTTTGATCAAAGTTACATTTTGAAGATCTTTTGAAGTCGAATATTTTTTCAACAAAATTTATTTTGACTACAAACAAAATAAAGTTCTTATATCATAGTAAGTCCAGTGTGTGATCAGAGATCATTACAAAACTAAGTTAGAACTATATTTTGTAAAAATCACTTTTCTAAATAGAAAACCGATTTTTCTGAAACTCGTTTTTGAAAACGAAAAAGAGAAACGTGTTGAACTCTTTTCAAAAACACTTGGAGATAGGAATGAAACGTGTGTGTATGTCAATCTCAAGAGCTATCAACCTATATCATCTTGGTTTTAACAAAGACTATAAATCCTATCTTAAATAGAAAAACAAAATACAAATCTTGTATTAAGTCTTCACTTGCAATCTTGATCCTTGAGCTCATCTATGTGCTGAGGCTCTTGGATCTACATGTTCATGGTTTCTAAACATGTGAGTCTTATGGAGAAGCCAAGATGCAACAATGAATTAACCTGAAACTTAGTTAAACAAAATTGTTAGAAACATAACTACATATGTTTTGTTATCATCAAAACTCGGGCAAATGGCCTTTGGGCCAACAATCTCCCATTTTTTGATGATGACAAAACACATGAAGTTATTACAAATAATTTGGAAGGAGACTTCAAGCGGAACTCCTCCTAAACACATGCATATACCAAATATATCATATAAGTAAGATGTATCAACTATAGCATATGAATATGATATGGCAAAGTAAGCTCTATGAAACATATTTATGCATACAAAGAATATAGAAATATGAAAGTATGCACAAATTGTTTCCTCCAACCATCCGAATCCGCCAACCTCCAAAACATGTGGTAGATGGATGGTATACTAGATACTCAAAATCAAAAGCACCACATACTACAAAAATAAAAGATATGTATCAAAGACCAATAACAAAAGAGATACATAACTTCCCAACAAACGATGATATCATAAAAGAAACAAACCATACATAAGTTCCATGCCATAACAAAATAAGAGATACAAGTCACATGTCCAAACACATTACATGTTCCAAACATAAACATACTACATGTCCAAGAAAAAAGTATCAAGTACATAAAAACATAAGAACATGAAAACATAAACCCCTAGATAACTCCAAATCACTCTCCTCCTTTTTGTCAGCATCACAAAAAGGGTTCAATCTTCCTGAAAATCTGGATCTTCAGGAGGAGCCAGTGTCTCAAAAGGAGCTAGAGGAGGAATTCATGGATCAAACGGAGGACCTGAAGATGAAAGATGTTGGGCGTAGCCGCTCGAAAGAGGAACATGCCATGCATGTCTACCATAGCTTTCATCAGCACATGTCTGAAGGTAACGGATGGAAGAGCAAATATACGTCAAGTCATTCTGAAATCCCTGCTGGATCTCTTCCTGACGAGCCGACATCTTCTCAAGCTGAGAAGTGATCTTCAGATTGTGTTCTTGAAGTTGAGCTGAAAATACAGAAAAGGGGTCTACAGAAGCTGAGGAGGAGAATCCAGGAATAATAGGTGGAATGATAGGAGGGGTTGAGGAACAGGAGCATGCTTCCCAACATGCATCATCTTCAGAAGTGTGTTGTTGATGTCAATAGAGGGTGCAATGGATCTTTTAGTAGATAGGTCAAATTTTAGCTGCTTGAGGAGTCGAGTGATAAGCATCCCAAAAGGCAAGTGCTGGTTTGGGATCAACGAGTGCTCAGAAAGTATGAAGTCAATGATGAGCTTTGGGATATTGATTCTAATGTCTTTCAGAAGGCAATAGATCAAAAGCGGTGCAGATCCCCAGGCATGACTATATTCTCCAGATTTTGGCATGAAATTATAGAACACAATTTTAGCCAGGACTTGGGCGGTGCGAGTGTAGTACTTCACCTCCTCATTCCTTACCCAAGCCAGGTTCTCATCGCTATGAAGTAATATAGAGGCGGTGGAGCAGACTCACCGTCAAGGTACTCGAAATCAATCAAATTTACATTATGAATGTCTACACCCTCACAGAAGAGGCGTAGTAGATGGGCAAATTTATTCATAGAGATGTTAATATCCTTGCCCAAGACTCTAGATCTGATATAGTTATTTTGAAAGGACACTTAGAGTTAGAGTAGTGGACTAGCTCATGGTAAACTGGTTCCTTAATGGTGACAAGACATTCTAATGAGCTAGTATTCAAGATTTGTCCAAGATTGAGGTGGTCAAAGTCAGCAAGAACTACATCCTATTAGAAATCACATTTTTGTTGTGAATTATAGAGAATTTATGGGATGCATTTTGAGAAACAAAGGGATTTGTGGAAGATTCAGGTTGTTTGCCCTTTTCTGTTCTTGCACGCTTAGACATGGTTAGGAATGAGATGCAGAACACAAACTAAGTATGAAGTTAGAAGGAATTGAAAAAAAAGACAAATTTTTAGGGAAAACTAGGGTTTTACTAGAGAAGAACTGAAATTTCCTCCTTGAAATCAAGAGATCCGGAGCAAAGAGATGAGATCCAATAAATGTGAGAGTTTCATAGAGGATTAAGGATGATTTGGAAGAGAGATGAAAGAAAAATGGGGAAGAAGAGAAGAGAAAGTCGGAGGAAGAGAAAAAAATAAAAGAAGATAGGAGAAATTAAGGTTTTAAAGCAGGTTAAAACAACCCAGACTCGACTTACGGTCAACCGCTTGGTCGACCGGGTTTACCCGAGACCAGCTGGGTTACAGTCGGTCGACCGGTCAGTCGACTGGCTCAAGGCCGAGGCAAAAAATATATATATGCCAGGTTATCTCGGTCGACCGACCTTATTCAGGCCAAGTTAGTCGACCGACCGGTCGATCGAAACCCCTAAAAATAGATTTTAAACAATGTAAAGATAGGGTTTTGAAATTCTTTTGACTAAAATATTTTCATACATAAAAACAGAGATATAGGTCCACAAATCTTATAGGCATGGTATACACATACGTATGATATCAAAAATAGTTTTAGCATATTTTAAAATACATTTTGCAATATTTAACTCATATATTAAGTAATTAAATACAAGATATTGAAGCCGATTACCCTTAATGGGTTCTGACTTCTTGTCATTCCTCTGGATAAGAGTTGAGGCGCATAATTGCTATCTTGATTTATTGCTTAAAATGATTTAAATAGGATATCCAAATACAAGATAGATACACAAACAAAATATGTACATGTATGTGACCAAATAAAAGAATCTAAATACACATCCATATATATATATCAATCAATAAAATAAGCATGGATAAACATTATAAGCATGAGCAATCAATCCATGGGCTAGTATATAGAACAAAAAAATGTCAGAGAACTAGCTCAAATATAAACATGCTATCAAAAATAAAAATCATGTTAACACAAATAAGAAGCTAGCTATTTCTATGCATGTATGGTTCTAAAATGAAAGTTTCAAGTGGAGCTGTTACCGAACCATAGGCAATCTACAAAAAGAGGTGCTCCTTGATAGCGATGCAATATATTGGTTGATCCTTTGAGCTCCAATGCATCCACCACTAAGACACCATCTCACCCTATGTCTTGGAGGAGGACACGCCTACATCAGTGAAGTTTGGTGTGTTTTTTGGTACCCAAATCTTTTTGGGTCCTATCGGGTTAGTACTTTCTTGGACCCAAACATTTTTATTCATCATATTTAACTTTACATAACAAAATTTTGCTAAATGGTCTTTATGTCCGCAATGTGTACAAGTGTACACTTTGTCATACATGAAAGCATGTTTGTGTTGATGTATATGTGTATGTTGTGCACGTTTTTCATTTTGTGTATAAGATGTATGTTTCCTTTGCGTTTTTCTCTTTGAAAATATGGAACTAAATTTATTCATATCAAAAGCATACTTTTTTAAAGTGGTATCCAAAACATCAATTCATTTTTGGCTATCCAAAAATTCATTTTTATTAAAACAATATTGGGGCGTTTGCCCTTACAAACAAGTTTATAATTATTGAAATCCTTTTTAGCTTTCTCAAAAGAAATGGACAAGTCATTTTTCTCCTTAAAAATATCATCTAATTTATTCTTTATAAGATCATTTTGCTTTTTCAATTTTTTATTTTGAGCAATAGAAATTTCATACTGGTTATGCAATTCTTCAAAAACTTGAGCAAGCTCATCCATGATTAAATCATCATCATCAAGAGAGGTTTCGAGATTTACGTTAGTCGTCTCCTCTTCGTTTGCCATGAAGCAAACTTGTGGTATCAATTTTCTCTTCCGATTCGGTTTCCTAATCGTCCCATGTAGCTACCATTGCCTTTTTCTTCTTATGCACGTTCTTGGAGGTAGTGGATTGAAGTGAAGGGCAGTCTGCAATGAGATGGCTCGTCTTCTTGCAATGAAAGTAAGGACCCATCTCCTCCTTTTCAAATCTTCCTTGAGGTCTCCCTCTTCAGAAGTTGCTTTATCTTCCTTTCTTATAGAACATTTTGCCACTCTCCTAATGAGCATGGCAAAGTCTTCATCTCAATCTTCGGATGATTCTTCTTCGTTAATGGTGGAGGGAGTAGCTTTGAAAGCAATGGCTTTCCTCTTTAGAGTCTCCCTTTCTTCTCGCACATTCATTTTCATCTCATGAGTTTTGAGATTTCCAATGAAGTCGGAGAAGTCCATCTCTTCTCTGTTTGTTTTTGAGCTCCTTTAGAGTTGTTGCATTTACTTCTTAAGATTTGAAAAGAGCTTTAATGACCTTCCTTATCTTTTAGTCATTATCGATGGAGTCACCTAGCGAAGATAAACCATTAGTGATTTTAGTAAAATGAATAAGCATCTCATCAATATTTTCATTGTCAAGCATATAGAAGTTTTCATATTGAGATCTTAAGAGATCAACCTTGGTTCTCTTTACTTGGGATGTACCCTCATGAGTAATAATAAGATCATTCCACACTTCAAAAGCAGATTTGCAGTTCATAAAACGGGAAAGATCATCATCATTTAAGCTTGAGTGAATGTATACTGTGCTTTAGCATTGGTCTCATAGTCCTTAGCGGTTGCTTCAGACCATATATCCTCATCACCGTGAGGCTCAATAAATTCCTTAATTATGGCTTTAGCTACTCTAACCCCTAGGGACTTGAGAAAGAGGTTCATCTTGACTTTCTAAATTTTGGGAAGTTCATCCCATAAAATTTGGGTGGGGACTTGATGCTTGAAAAATCGTGTGATGCCATAAAAATAATTAGAGTGCAAAAATAAGTGGTAAATGCAACAAATGCATATAGCCAATAAAAGGATCTCCCTAAAGTGATTAAACTAAAGGTAGGGTTAGGCTTTGATACTAATTGTAAATCACCTAGAGGAGGGTGAATAGGTGATGACTATAGGTATATGGCAAATATTGCGGAATTTAAAATTACTTGCTAGCAACCTAGCAAGTATCAATCACAAAACAAAGAATACTTGCAAATAAGTAAACTAGTTAAGCAAGCAAGTATGTAAAGAGAGAGTTGAGTTAAGAGATAAGGAGAGCAATCACAAACGCAATGATGTGTTTCAAGGTTTGAGCTACCGCTCTACGTCCCCGCCTTCACCGCAATAAAAGATTTCCACTATTGCGATCCCGCGAGATCGATAACCTTTACAAGTTCCCATAAGAACTCAACTGACTCGCAAGTCCCCCTATTGGTGCCGCAACACATACAATAGAGCTCACAAGCTCACTCGAGCCTGCAACCTCTACCACTTCATAATTTGAAGAAAACAATGATCTTCTCCTGATCACAAATGGCTCACAAGCACAATCCTATAACCAAGATGAGAAAGTGAAGCTCTTTGAGATTGTGTGATGAGAAATGATTGCAAAGATATAAAGGAAGGCTCAAGCAAAATTGAGGATATGAAAATATAAGCTCAAGTTGAAAAATCTTTTTGAGAATATGAAAAATGATCTCTAAAACTTGATTTTCTCTTTTGAAAACTTGTTTGGTTTTTCTACAGTCCCTCTATCTATAGGGGATGAAAATATGAGGAGAAAACCCAATAGAGCCGTTGGGATGTGACCCAGAAAAAGACAAATAGAAAACTACCCGTTGGGAAAAAATCAGAACAAGATTGTTCTGTCGGTCGACCGGCCGGTCGACCGCCAATGGTCGGATTTCTGACCGTTGGGGTTAGCGACCGTTTAACCCAAACAGAGAGCTTAACTCTTTTAAGGTCGACCGGTCGGTCGACCGTGCCCAACATAGACTAAGGGTCTCTCAGACGGTCAACCGGTCTGTTTGCTCTGTCTGCGGTCGACCGGTCGGTCGACCGACCTTGGGCCAAAGTCACATTTTGAAGATCTTTTGAAGTCCAACATTTTTTCAACAAAATTTATTTTGACTACAAACAAATAAAGTTCTTATATCATAGTAAGTCCAGTGTGTGATCAGAGATCATCACAAAACTAAGTTAGAACTATATTTTGTAAAAATCACTTTTCTAAATAGAAAACCGGTTTTCTGAAACTCGTTTTTGAAAACGAAAAAGAGAAACGTGTTGAACTCTTTTCAAAAACACTTGGAGATAGGAATGAAACGTGTGTGTATGTCAATCTCAAGAGCTATCAACCTATGTCATCTTGGTTTTAACAAAGACTATAAATCCTATCTGAAATAGAAAAACAAAATACAAATCTTGTATTAAGTCTTCACTTGCAATCTTGATCCTTGAGCTCATTTATGTGCTGAGGCTCTTGGATCGATATGTTCATGGTTTCTAAACATGTGAGTCTTATGGAGAAGCCAAGATGCAACAATGAATTAACCTGAAACTTAGTTAAACAAAATTGTTAGAAACATAACTACATATGTTTTGTTATCATCAAAACTCGGGCAAATGGCCTTTGGGCCAACAACTTGATACTCATGTTATCATAATTCTATGGCTTCTGAGAAGCTTTAAGTGGTCATGATGACCAAGTTTTACCAAAAAGGATAGGTCCCTTGTTATCATAATTCCATAGCTTCCCTAGCTCCCTTATATTATTATGTGCACAGAAAAGATAGGTCTTATCAAAATGTAAACAATTTCCTTCCCGAATAACTTTTTTTTGGTAATGGAAGGGAAGAGGAGAGCAAGGAGGAGAGAAGAAAAGGAAAGATAAAAAAGGAGGAAGACGCCATTTTTTGCTCATAAATATCACAGACTAGCAGGTCAAGATGTAAATGAAAATGCTTATAAAAAAGAGCTATTGTTGAATTGATAGCCAGAAGCGACTTGATACTCATGTTATCATAATTCTATAGCTTCTGAGAAGCTTTAAGTGGTCATGATGACCAAGTTTTACCAAAACCCTTGTTTTCATTTCATAGATACTCATTTACCCAGATATTTACCAGATAAGATGTGTAGAAATGATCAAATAGAGATTGTAGGAAAATAGACTATTTGGTGAATTCACCTAGTAAATTTTTTCTGTTCATTGTATCTCATTGGTTCAATTGTCCAGGCATCAAAAGTGTAGGCGTTGGAGTCTTCTTACTCACTATTTAGGAAGATTTGAAATGAACGGCATTTCCTTATGCAATTTCTAGAAGTCTAAGATCAGGCAGATAGGCCTGTTTCCTCATGTATTTAAGATACAACAATTTCAATGTATTCAATCTCATTCTGTTTGTTCTTTCACACGCATGATCTTTCCAGAGTTCTACATGCATTGTTTGCTTATTCATAATCTTGTTGCTGAAACAGGTTCATTTAGACTATCTTGAAGCTGGTGCGAATATCATAATTTCAGCATCCTATCAGGTAGGTTCTTTTTACATCATCTCTTTATCATACCAGCTTAGCTGATCTTACACCTATGGTTCATTTTCATGGAGCAGGGAACGATTCAAGGTTTTGAATCTAGGGGATATTCTAGAGAAGAAAGTGAAGCTTTACTGCGCAAAAGTGTTGAAATTGCATGTGAAGCACGAGATATATTTCAAAAGAGCCACTCGAAAGTTGCTTCCAAACAACGCCCCATTTTAGTAGCAGCTTCGGTCGGTAGTTATGGGGCATATTTAGCCGATGGCTCTGAGTATAGGTGAGATTGCTGAACATTGTCCATCATCAATTCAAATATTACTTGCCTTTATGCTTATAATCATTGAATTTATTTTTGGTGCCTCTTTCAATATTTTCAGTGGGGACTATGGTAATTTGGTTACATTGGAAACTTTGAAAGATTTCCATAGAAGAAGAGTGCAAGTTCTTGCTGAATCTGGTGCTGATGTACTTGCATTTGAGACAACTCCAAATAAAACTGAAGCCCAGGTATGTCACAGTTGACACACTTGCTTTAGATTGTGTATGCTAACTATCTATTGATGAAGTTATATATCCACACCCTTTCGTAACAAGTAGTAATGTTGGCCAATTATGTTTAAACCTGATATTATCACTTTAAATGAATAAACAAACATTAACGTGTGGTGAATGTTGAATGTTTGCCTCTCTCTCTGTGTGTATGCGTGTAGATTTGGCTACTTTAGAAAGATTTGAGCATGAATCTTTCTAACTCAAATTCAATGCTATGATATTCAAATACAAGATCCACTCTGTTGGTGGTGATCTACATTGCGCTTAAAAACAAAAATTCAAGTGTTTTTAATACTTTTTGCTTATTCATTAAGTAGGCACAAAATGAATGGTCGAAATAGCGAGATGGTTAGTTTAACGATGTAGAATATTTAAAACCTAACAAAAATTGGTGTATGAGGATTTTTAAATGTTTAGTTTATGATCAAATGGTAGATCAAGAATTTGTATGTCTAAAGTCATAGATTTATGTAATATGCTACTTTTAGCCGTCTATTTTGTGCCTACTTGCTGCATGGACAAGAAACTATAAAATACTTGATTTTTAGTTTTTAGTTACTTTAATAATGTAGATCAACTTCAACGGAGTGAACCTTATATTTGAATACCGTAGCATTCAATTTGAGTGCGAATAATTTATGCTCAAATCCTTTCAGAGGTCGCCAAGTGTGTCTGTATATACACACACACACACATATCCTCGGGCATTGGCCTTAGTAATAGTACACAATTCTCAGTTTCTTCAACTCATTTAACATAGTTTTAGAGCCTATTCTCTAAAAATATTTTCTATTGATCGTATGACAAATTATTCACATGTCTGCGTTGGGCCATGCTCGTATAGCGTGTGCCTAGCGCCGGGCCACATTTCAGTTTTGCGTCTTGTCAAAGTTTTTTGCATGCTGAAGTTCTCTACTTGATTGCTGCCCCCTTCTTCAATTTCAACCACAGAGTGCCTTATGCAATAGGATCAGACGCCAGGTTCATGCAATCTTAAGTGCAAGTGATTGGGTTGGATTATGTCTGATGCTTGCAAGTCTTGGATTTTTCTGTGTTGAGTGTGTAATCTTTTGCACCTGGAGATTAATATTCTTGCAAGTGTGTGAAATTTTCTTCTTTTTCTCGGGCTCCTTGCTCCCTCCACATCAAATGATGCCTGTGATCAATCCCTAACCACTTGACAACAATTTCTCCCAATCACGGTGAACTCTTCTCAAACCCGTCTATTCTCTCTCTGACCGCTATTCTTTTCCATTAACGAATTTGGTACTATGTCAATGTCCGCCAAGTTTCAAGTGAAAGGGACACGAGTTTTCTTTTGGAGTTTTCCTTGACTATTATAAAGTGACATGGAGGTTCAATGCCCGCCTCAAATGAAAGAGACATGGGTTTTTGTTTTGGAGTCCACCATGACTACTTTTAAAGAGACATGTTCAATGTCAACCTCACTTTAGCGAAAGAGACACCATGAATTTTTGGAGTCTACTCTAATAATTCTAAAGATATATGTTCAAAGTCTGCCTTATCATGCAAAAGCAACTTAGGTCAAGTTTCAAAAACTGCTCCAGTATCGACTGGAATCCATCTCTACTTCTCTTTCTTATCATTTACACTCATTCAAACTCTCGACGTTTCATCCATCATGTGTTTGCGAGGGGGCGTTCAAGATTTTAGAAGTTCTACTCGTTTGTCTTTGAAGAGTATAATACGTGATCGACATCAAGTTTCAGAATTTTCAGCAAATATTTTTCAGATTTTATTTATTGTTATTTTTCTATTTAAATGCACAAATTTACCTTCACTGTAATTTTGCGAGTGGGCATTAAGAATAGTATTAGGATTAGTATCATGTACTAATTGTATCAGGAGTAGGTTTCCTTTGTATGCAATTGTATGTGTGTGTGCATATATTGTGAAAGGTAAATAAGTTTTATTGATAACTGAAAGAGTAAATTTACAGGTGCAGTGGGTAAATTCCTAAGGAATCAATCCAGGCACCAAAATAATGGAGAGAGATAGTTAAATCAAATCACAGAAAGTAAGCACAAACATACAGAACTTATTAGAAACCCAGAAGGGAAAAACCACGGAAGGAGAGGAGAATTTCACTATAATAATGGTGATTACAGGTGAGCTTCTCTAGTGTGTTAGGGTTTCTGGATTTCAATCATGATCCCTCTCCTCGTTGGGAAGGATCTGTTATTTATACAGGTAATATCTACAAGATAAGGTGAGGGAGTCCCACTCAATTTGAATACTTAAAGTTCTCATCTTGATGGCGGTTAAGCTGAACATCCTGGTTTGAATCAAGATAGGAGAGAGTTTATCTCTATCTGGCAGTCCGCGCCTTGCTGTAGATAAGGACGTATTGTCCCTGAGGGGTAGTTTCCTCATTTGGATGATGATTAGGCTTAAATATAGAGATCTTCCTTCAACCAGCTTTATCTTTTCTTCCACTTACCCGACTTGCTTGGAGCTCGAATTAGACGGAGACTCTGGATCAGGTGTTTTGAAAGTGGCCACGCATCGCGCATCCTTTGGGGGCGGATAGACATGTGTCACAATTTCATGCGGGTCAGAAAGTGACCACTACAGATTGCCCCCTCTGCTTTTTCTTCTATTTGTGATAAGTCGGAAACTTTCTTCGGGGGTTATAAGTTCCCAGGGACTCTAATAGAAAGAGAAGAGCAGGCTGAAATTTTTGGATTTGGACACGTATCTATCGCTGTCACTTCAAGTTTCGTCTCGAAGTGGCGTGCATCGCTCTGTAGGTTGGCAGGGCCTTAAATGTGCGTCAAAATTCGCTACAATATCGATCAGGTCATCATCGCTTTTGTTGAAGCGGCGTTCGAGGTGGGTACAGTGTATCTGGAGCTATGGCTCAGATTTAATTCACAGTAATATGTGTAAGGCCCTGATTTGAGAGACGGTTCGCTTTCCTAGGGTTTAAGAAGGCAACTATCTGGGTTTGGGCATTTTTCCGAATCTTTGCGCCTCCTTATTCTTTTTTGCCTTCTTCTGATTTTCTGGTTCTCAGATCTTGGTTGTCTTCTTGTTTCCATCACAATGAAGAAGGGAGAGACATATGCTATGATCAGCGGCGCAGACAAAAGACAGGCCGGGTAGAGGAGAAGGGGAGAGATCTTCCCATCATACCAGGATAAGAATTTACTTCGATCTGAAAACCTCCAAGCTTCGTGATCAGGAGGCGGTGGCTAAGTACTTGGCCAGTTATGGATTTCGTTTGCATCCGAAGATAAACATTGAGTTTTGCCCCCACGGTGTTGGCATGTTCTCAGCCCCACCTAAAGAGGAGGGTGTATATATGCATCCCTAGGTTCTGGCACTGGGGCTAAGGCTGCTGATGACGAAGTTTGTCCGCAGCATTCTGGCTTTTTACAAAGTCGCCCCCTTTCAGTTGTCGACGGTAGCCTTGCGCACGTTACTAGGGTTCGAGGCCCTCTGTGATTTATACGTTCCTGAAGCATGTCAGCTCGAGGTCTTCAGCGTCGCGTATTGGCTAAAGAAGACTATTTAAGGTGCGCGCTATTTTCCCTCAAGGCGGGGTTGAAAAAGTTATTGTCAACATGGTCAACATCGACCATGGTATGCGGGATACCATGGTTCGGGTGACCGGTCCGTGGAAGGTCAAATATGAAGATGAGCGTTTGGACTTCGACTCTCATGAGGGCTTTGCCTACCACTGATGTTGAGGCGAAGTTGAGGAGGTTGACAGCCATCGACTGCAACAACCGCAACTGGAGTTGGCTGCTAGAGTCCAACAGGCCTCTTGAACCCCCGGTCATCCCGAAGATGGCGGCGTCGGGTAAGATCCAACCAGCCTCCGAGCCGGAGGAACCCGCTCGGGAGTCGAGGATCTCGAGATGGATGGTTCCTACTGCATGGAAGAGGGCTCACACCCAGTCTTCGCGTGTCCCACACCCCGAGATAGATTCTGGCCTTCTTTAATTTTTTGTTAGTATAGCTATTTCTCAACGCTTGCTTTTCTCTTACTGAAGAAGCGTCGGTTCCTATTCGATGAGTCTGATGATGAGGAGATGACAGACTTACTCAAAGCCACGACCTCTCCTCTGCCCACCTCTGTGGAGCAGTCCTCTGAGGCTGAGGAGGCTCATGTTGGATTCTCGGACCGTGTAGATGGTGTTCGGGGGCTTCACCCATCATTACAATCACTGCAAAGGTTGCGAATACAGCCTCCGAGATACCTGTGGGGTCTCCTACCACTGAGTTGCTCCCCGAGAGTGGGACTGAGACAACAGCAACCCCGACTGTGAATGATGCCAGGCTTCCATCTCCATAGTCTTGAGAGGGTGGACACTGCTGAGCATCCTCAGGCTGCGGGAGGTGCAAGGCTAGCCGATGGTGTCGGCTTCCTGGGGACCGCCACACAATGTCAAGAACTATCATCGGGATGGACCGTTGTGGATCCGAAATTAGGATTGTTCTTCTAGAGGGGTGATGTCGAGGTGGCCCTCAGGTACGGAGACTGTAGGTACACCTAGAGGGGGGTGAATAGGTGTACGGCTAATCTAATGAACAAAATGCAGAATTTAAAACTTAAATAGTAACACACTTAATGTAACCAACGAGTGTAGCCGAATTACTGGTGAAGGGCTCTGGACTAACTCCTCTTGATTCCTCTGAATAAGAGTTGAGGCGCTATATGAAGCTCTCGTGGTTAAGCACAAGTGAGGCACACACAATTAAGCAAAGCATATAATGAATGAGCAATATGAAATGATGCAATGCACAAAGTAAAGAGAGTCAATGGATCAATCGCTAACACACGGATATGTTTCGAGGTTCGAGCACCCAGCTCTACGTCCCCGCCTTCACACAGAAGGATTTCCACTAACTCGTCCACAAAGGACTCCCACACGGGGACCTCCACTGAGGATTTGGGGCAATTACAATATGGAGTACACAACTCCTCTATCAACCAAAACAACCTCTACACTTAAAGGCTAGGCACAAAGCCACCACAAAAATCAATCACCTCACACTTGAGGGATGGGCACAAAGCCAAACACCAATCAACCTCTCACTAGAGGGATAAGGTACAAAGTCACCACTCCAAAATCATCCTCTACACAAGAGGGATAACACAAAGTAGGAGGGTTTACAACTTGGTGATCAAAAGACCACAAACCAATTCTTTTCCCACAAAACAAAAGATCCTAATAGATAGGATAGAATAACAAGCTCAAGTGTGAGAAAAACCACAAAACAAAAGATCCTAATAGATAGGATAGAATAACAAGCTCAAGTGTGAGAAAAACCAAAGGAATGAAAAATAAATACTCAAAGAAAATCCTTTGGGAAAAACTAGAAATAAGGATGAAGAAGTTGAACCAAAAACACTTTTCCCAAAATCACTTTATTTTGATTTTTCAAACCCTAGAAAAACACCAAATCAAATGTAAACTTTAGAGCCCAAAACTTCTTTTTAATTGCTGCAAAAATACTAGTAAGATCAGAAAATAAGCTCTCCAAAAACTTGTTAAAAATATTAAGAGAAAACCCAATTTATATCCTCTTTGAAAAACTAGCCGTTGGCAGCTAATTATGGTCAGAATTGACCATCCGGTCGATCGGCCGGTCGACCGGCCAACGGTCGAAATTTGACCGTTGCCAAACTCCGGTCGACTACCCGGTCGACCGTCCTTACCCGAGAGTAAGGATACTTCAGTCGGTCGACCGCACGGTCGACCGGCCAAACCAAATGGCCTTGTGCACGTTTTGTGCTCATCCGGTCGACCGTTCCGGTCGACCAGCTCCTGGTCCGGTCGACCGGTCGGTTGACCGCCAGAGCCTGGCAGGTTAAAATCAGGATTTAAAACTTGGGTTTTTAATTGCCAAATAAATCCCATAAAATCTCTTAAATCCACAAAAATAGTTTCAGTATAATACTTTGATATATAAACATGTGTGGAAAAATTCAACACATATTTCAAACTATTTGAACCATTTTTTGTGTCTTAGAAATTTTGCCGAAAACCAAATTCCGTATTTTCCAAAACTTGAATTTTTGAATTGAAAATTCATTTTGTCCAAAACTCATCCAAATACAAAAACATGATATGAAACAACTTTTAGGCATGTAGTATATGGATATAATCCAATATACATGAAAGATATATATATCAATATTTTTGACTTAAAATCCAAAATAAGTTTTGTTAACATACCAAAACTCCAAACTCATGAAATAGACTATCAAACTAAGTTTGTATAAATAGTTGAAGCATACATGTATATAGAACAATTCTAATATACATTAAACAATGTAAACTTGTTTTGATATTATCTATTCATGAAAACCAAGATCGGTTACACCAAAACTGAAAACCAATAAACCAAAATATGAAACGTGTGTGTCTGAGCATATCACACTATCTAATCTTTAACAAATGGATCTAAAACAAAAACTAAACTATGTACCGAGGTCTTCTTGTAGAGCGCCGTCTCCAAGTCGACTCGATCCAAACGTGATCCACCGAGCTTGACTCCAACGAGTGTTAGATAAAAATTTTGACGTCGGGCTCTTGATTCACCTTGTGAAAGCTTCAAAACTCCTTTGTTGAAGCTAATCACTTACTAATATCTTGGTTAAGGATCTGAAACTAAACATCACAAGATTATTAGTAAACATAACTTCATGAGTTAATCATCATCAAAACTAGAGTGGAAGGCCTCTGGGCCAACAATTTCCTTCTTTTTGATGATGACAAAACTCATGGAGTTATATATGTATGGATTAAAGTTAAGCTTCAAAGAAGTTCCCCCTTAACTCATGCATAGCAATAAACAATAAATATATGTAATGAATATTAAACATGAATATGCATAAATATGCATAAAACAATGAAATGAACATGCTTTTGATACCAAATAAAAAACATACTCTTGACACCAAACATGAAATGTATCAACATGCATAAAATAAGCTCTTGATACCAAAATAAATTATTTCTTCTTCTCATAAACATGTTCTTTAAATAATGCTCTTGATACCAATAAAAAAAGCAAGCTATGTTTCTAGATACTAGTATTCATGCTCTTGATACCAATATCAACAAAACATAAAACAAACTATCTCTTGATACCAATATGAAAACATGCATATGAAACATGAAACATGCATATAAACTCAAATACTTCTCCCCCCTTTTTGTCAATCATCAACAAAGGGTCAAAGAAAACCAATAAAACATATTCTTTCCCTTTTCGTCTGAAACAAAAAAATACTTTAAGGGGTGAAATCAAAACAAACATGATACCATTTTAAAAAAATATATCAATATAGTGCATCATGATACCAAAATGTAAGTGAACACATAGGTAAACCAACAAAAAATCTTGATTACCAAAATGAAGAAACCAATCAAAATTTTGATACCAAAATGAAAGATATATAGATAATCTTGATTACTAATTGTAAATAAACAAATAAAAAATTTAGATACCAATTGTAAAAATTAGTACCAACTGAAAACATTATACACTTTTTGATATCAATTTGAAAAACATAAACCAATTGTAAGATATTTTTTATTTACCAATAATAAGTATTTTTCATTTTGAGCATATGATACCAAATTAGAATCAATATTAATTTTTCAATCATTCTTCAGCATAAAGTGGGAGTGGAATACAAAATCAAAGGTAAACAAAATACCAATTGAAAGATGAAATACGAATTTTCTCTCCCTTTATGAAATACCAAATAAAATGATGCATAAGCTTGTATTAGGATACCAATTGAAAACTAATCAATTGATATATGATATGCATTTAAGAAATCAAGCTTAGCATACCCAAAATTTGTGCTCAAAGATATAGAGATATAGTAAGCACAAATAAGACATATATATGTATGGAAAAATTAGATACCAATCGAAATTGATACTATTTGAAGTGTAAGCATACATATATAAAAATATATATGAGTATACAAAAAGAATGTCAATATTGATGCCAATTGAAAAGATCCAATGATACTAATTGAAACAATAATTAGAAATAAGTGTATAACTCATATTTCCTACCACCCATTCATGCACATGTTTTAAATGAATTTCAATAATAAGCATACAAGGTATGATCGCCCAACCAACCGCCCTTTGGACGGGTAGGGGTTTTTAGAAATAAGTTTGAAAATATTGTATGTTTGAAAAACTCTACCATAATGAAGAATACAAACTAGTTATATGAAAAATTGGTAAACTAGTACGAAATCCTTCAAGTTATATGTATGTCATGTACAAACTAAAGTATACATACATATCCAAATATAAACGAGTCCACAAAAGTATATCATGAAGGCAAGTAGCTCAAGGATGTATATGTATATCTAATAGTTTAGACAAAATGGACATATACATGAAGTTAAACATAAACATGAAAAGCATGTACAAAATGGGAATACAAGTTAAAATATTTGAATCATCAAAACTAGACTATACTAGTATATCTAATGGGTACAAATGAGCGTTCAAGTACAAACATATAATAGTCTATTTGTGGCTCACTAGTTGTACTAATATATATCCTAGTTTTAATGAAAACTAACATTCAAATAAGTAATCAAAACATGAAGCATAGAAATCAAAACAAAAACTCATATGATCATTATGTACATGCACATGCATAGATCTAGGACATACACATTAGTTAAAACAAATGTGAGAACACAAAGATATAAATCCATATTAAACATGGGTGTCTCAAATAACTAATCATGTATATCACTAATCTAAATATCATGGCATATAACATACTAATCATGAAACATCAAAACATGCTAAAGTCAATGATATGAAAAGCAAGTAAACAATAAATGAGGAGTAAGAGATCGTTACCAAAACCATGAGGGCAACTCTCCATGTCTCCAAAACAAGGTGGTCTTTCCACCAAACTCCCCTTGAAAGTGATGCATCCAAATAGTCCTCTTTAAGCTCGGAACGCATTCACCTCAAGGCACCATCACTACGTCATGCGAGAGCCCATACCTACATCAAATACAATAGGTGTGGTCTTTGGTACCCACACTCTTTTGGGTCCATGGGGGTTAGTTCCTTTCCTAACCCAACAAATTTAGTTGCTAAATTTGAATCATGTATACGATCATAGCAAAACTTAGCAAGGTGGCCCTTACGTCCACAATGTGTACAAGTGTACACATCAGCATACATAGTGTTGTGTACATGAACGTGCGAAACATGTGTATGCCGTGGATGGTGTGCATGTAAAGATGGAACTTGTTTCTTTCGAAATATAGATTTCAAACGTGAGTGGTTCATGACACAATGGCTCAAAATGGAGCCCAAACAATCAACACTCTTCTTAAGCATAGATATATCATTTTCAATTATAGAAGAGGTGCATGCAATAGGTAAGTTAGGATGTGAAGCTACACTAGCATGGCAAACATGAGAATCTAAATCATTTTTCAAAGAAACATTTTTCTTTAAACAATCTTTCAATTCTTGAGAAATCAAATTTATTTTATTTTTCAAAGAATTATTTTCTTTTAATACAAAATTAAGTTTTGAAGTTAAATCCTCATTTTTCTTCAAAACATATTCACAATCATTTTTACTTTTCAAAATTTTGTTTTCATTAAGTGCAAGATCAAGTTGGGATTTAAGCGAGTCACTTTCACTTGAAATTTCATCCCTTTCTTGCAAAACAATCTCAAGTCTAGAAGATAATTTTTATTTTCTTCTTTTAAATCAAGACTTTCCTTTTTCAAAAGTCTGTATTTTGAAATCAAATTTTCACAATTTTTAGCAAGTTCATCATTCATGGCTTGTGCTTCTAAACACTCATTGCAATAGGAACTAGTGCTAGCATCTAGTTGAGTTTCCGATTGTACCTCAAGGGAGTCATTCCCTTGGACCATGAAGCAACGTTCGTCGGACTTGTCTATCCTAGATCTCCTCTTTTATCGTTAAGCGTTGGTACTCGGGAGATGTCAAAATGCTCCATACTGTAAAAGCGGACTCATAGTGAGAAAACACATGTAAATATTCTTTATCAAGAGATGCTCCAAGTGCCTTTAGGGCTAGTGCATTGGCCTCTATATGCCTGCTATCACTAAGGTAGGATTACTTGATAATGACAAGGTAAACTTTATAACATAGGGTTTTTAAATGACAACTCATCAGAACCTTCCATATATCAAGTCTAGAGATATCAAACATGGGAGGGACATCCATGAGTGCAAACAATAAGTGTGCAAATGCAAATGCAAATGTAGATTAGCAAAACCAAGATCACACTCCTAGGTGGTTAAACCTAATATCAGGAGCGTAGGCTCTGATACCAATTGTAGGTACACCTAGAGGGGGGTGAATATGTGTATGGCTAATCTAATGAACAAAATGCGGAATTTAAAACTTAAATAGCAACACACTTAATGCAACGAACGAGTGTAACCGAATTCCCGGTGAAGGGCTCTGGACTAACTCCTCTTGATTCCTCTGAATAAGAGTTGAGGCGCTATATGAAGCTCTCGTGTTAAGTATAAGTGAGGCACACACAATTAAGCAAAGCATATAATGAATGAGCAATATGAAATGATGCAATGGCACAAAGTAAAGAGAGAGTTAGAGAGGCAATGGATCAATCGCTAACACACGGATATGTTTTGAGGTTCGAGCACCCAGCTCTACGTCCCCGCCTTCACACAGAAGGATTTTCACTAACTCGTCCACAAAGGAGTCCCACACAGGGAACCTCCACTGAGGATTTGGGGCAATTACAATATGGATTACACAACTCCTCAGCCAAAACAACCTCTACACTTAGAGGCTAGGCCAAAGCCACCACAGAAATCAATCACCTCACACTTGAGGGATGGGCACAAAGCCAAACACCAATCAACCTCTTACTAGAGTGATAGGGCACAAAGCCACCACTCCAAAATCAACCTCTACACAAGAGGGATAACACAAAGTAGGAGGGTTTACAACTTGGTGATCAAAAGACCACAAACCAATTCTTTTCCCACAAAACAAAAGATCCTAATAGATAGGATAGAATGACAAGCTCAAGTGTGAGAAAAACCAAGGAATGGAAAATAAATACTCAAAGAAAATCCTTTGGGAAAAACTAGAAATAAGGATGAAGAAGTTGAACCAAAACACTTTTCTCAAAATCACTTTTCTTTGATTTTTCAAACCCTAAAAAAACACCAAATCAAATGTAAACTTTAGAACTCAAAACTTTTTTTAATTGCTACAAAAACACTAGTAAGATCAGAAAATAAGCTCTCCAGAAACTTGTTAAAAACTATTAAGAAAAAATCCAATTTATAGCCCCTTTGAAAAACTAGCCGTTGGCAGCTAATTATGGTCAGAATTGACCATCTGGTCGACCGGTCAACGGTCGAAATTTGACCGTTGCCAAACTCTGATCGACCGCCCGGTCGATCGTCCTTACCCGAGAGTAAGGATACTTCAGTC
The DNA here is from genome assembly GCA_038442645.1 of Agave tequilana. NCBI lineage: Eukaryota > Viridiplantae > Streptophyta > Magnoliopsida > Asparagales > Asparagaceae > Agave > Agave tequilana. The sequence goes on from JAVJIF010006465.1 coordinate 138,063, forward strand.
GGTCGACCACACGATCGACCGGCCAAACCAAATGGCCTTGTGCACGTTTTGTGCACATCCGGTCGACCGTTCCGGTCGACCGGTCGGTTGACCGCCAGAGCCTGGCAGGTTAAAATGAGGATTTAAAACTTGAGTTTTTAATTGCCAAATAAATCCCAAAATCTCTAAAAATCCACAAAAATAGTTTCAGTATAATACTTTGATATATAAACATGTGTGAAAAAATTCAACACATATTTCAAACTATTTGAACCATTTTTGTGTCTTAGAAATTTTGCCGAAAACCAAATTTCGTATTTTCCAAAACTTGAATTTTTGAATTGAAAATTCGTTTTGTCCAAAACTCATCCAAATATAAAACATGATTTGAAACAACTTTTAGGCATGTAGTATATGGATATAATCTAATATACATGAATGATATATATATCAATGTTTTTGACTTAAAATCCAAAATAAGTTTTGTTAACATACAAAAACTCCAAACTCATGAAATAGACTATCAAACTAAGTTTGTATAAATAGTTGAAGCATACATGTATATAAAACAATTCTAATATACATTAAATAATGTAAACTTGTTTTGATACTATCTATTCATGAAACCAAGATCGGTTAAACCAAAAACCGAAAACCAATAAACCAAAACATGAAACGTGTGTGTTGTGAACTTGAGCATATCACACTATCTAATCTTTAACAAATGGATTTAAAATAAAAACTAAACTATGTACCGAGGTCTTCTTGTAGGCCGCCGTCTCCAAGTCGACTCGATCCAAACGTGATCCATCGAGCTTGACTCCAACGAGTGCTAGATAAAAACTTTGACGTTCGGGCTCTTGAATCACCTTGTGAAAGCTTCAAACTCCTTTGTTAAAGCTAATCACCTACTAATATCTTGGTTAAGGATCTGAAATTAAACATCATAAGATTATTAGTAAACATAACTTCATGAGTTAATCATCATCAAAACTAGAGTGGAAGGCCTCTGGGCTAACAGAGACTACCTCAGGGGGCTTGAGGAACTCAAAGGTGCCTTTGAAGGAGCGGAGGGACATCTGAAAAATGACTTTTTCAGGGTAAGTAACTTGACGTCCTTATTTTGAGTTATTTGTTGAGTGCTGCCTAACTTTGGCTTTCCCTTCAGAACGTGGTTATCTCGAAACTGCTGGATGACCACCGAGATGCTTTGAAGGCGAGAGATTTGCGCCGGAGGATGGAGGAGCTTAGTGTTGCAGGGCAGGCAGCAACTGAGGAGGTTGGTGGCTCAAGAAGATTTGAGCCGTGAAGTGGCTGCTCGCTTGAGCCGGGAGGAGGTGCAGATTAGGGAGAGCTGGAGAAGAAGGGGTTGGAGATGCAGAAGAGGGACTCCGAGTTACAACATGAGTCTACACTGCTAGAGGCCCGACAAGATCTTGAGAGGATGCGACTGTGTGTAGAGGAGGCAGAAGCGGCCCTGAGATCGAAGCGAGATGCTTTCGAGGAGGTGAGGGATCGCCTCACTGATGACTTGAATCGAGTACAGATTGCCCTCGAGGAGGCTGATGTGCGTGAGCAGGAGGCTGTAGCCGATTGTCAACATGCGCTGAAGTTGTTCAAATTTAAGAAGTATAAAGAGGGGTATGAAGACAGAAGCGTGGGGTGCCTCTGAGACACTCGCTTGAGATTGGATCCTTCCTTAGGAGTGCAGGTTAGGATTCTGAAAGCAACTCTGCCTCTGCTGCCGTGGAGGAGACTTCTCTAAATGCTCCATCTAGCGATGTTGAGCCTCTAACATCTAGCTTTCTGTCGATTGTTCCCGACGATAGGCGGGTGACTGGTGCTTCCCCCGCTACTGTGGAGGAGAGCTCTCTGAATACTCTGTCAAGTGATGTTGCGCCCTTGCCGACGAGCTTTCCACCGGCTGCTCCCGACGCTGGGTGGGTGGCTTGGGCTGCCCCCGAGAAAGCTGCTCTTCCGGCTCCCACTTCTGAGGCCTCTCGCAAAGGCAAAGGCAAAATGAGTGTTTGAGAGTTTATCTTGTTTAATTTTTCTACCATTGTTTGTAGAGATCTAGTGTAATCTTTTGAGCAAAAGTAGTTAAATCTTTAGCTTCCGCCCCTTTTTAAATGTCTTATTCCCTTTGTGCTTTAAGGCCGTAGCGAATGCGGGTCTGGCGGGCCTTTTCTGCTCGCCTTTTGACTCGGTGATTGGTAATCAGAGGGGGAGCCTTCTGAGGCTGGGGATGTTCCTTGTCCGCATAGGTTTTGATGAGGTTAGTGTTTCGGGTGAGGAGCCGATCGAGGAGGTCAAAGGCTCTGGACTGGGGGGAGGAGATGAAGAGGTGAAAATAGACTGGATGATGAGCCTGGATTGTTGTTAGACTCCTTGAATGCCTGGCGGGAGAAAGTAGCCGTGGGGGAAGTTCTCGAGGATTTCTGAGCTTTCTCGCGCCGTAGAGTTCAAACTACTCGATCTTCTAACCTTTCAGCTGGATTGTGAGCTTATTTCTCACAACATGACCGTGGCAGGTCTTAGGAAGAGGGTGGACGAGGTCCTTTGGAAAGGGCGTAAGCTACTGGTGGCGAGCGCTTCGTTGAGGGAGGAGAAGGTAGGGCTTGAAGAGAAGTTGCTGAGCTGGCTTTTGGAATTGCAGAAGGCGTGAGAGGTGTTTGATCTCCAGGAAAAAGTGATTTCAGCCCAGTTGGAGATTTCTTCTCTTCGGGAGCAGGTCGATGGGGTTGTTCAGAGAAGCTGGCGCACGAGCACGAAGTCCGCGTGCTGCGGAGTAACTTGGAAAGTCGTAACAAGGATGTGAAAAAGTTGAGGGCTGAAATTTCCCGCCAGCCGGACCGTTATATTGATCTTTGGCTTGTTCATGAAATATCGTTGGAGGTGCAGAAGTTGCGCTTTGAGGTTATAGCCCTTAGATCTGGTGTTCCGGGTGGAGAGCGCCGAGGATGGCTAGGGGCGAGAACCGGAGCCCCGAGGGTCCTAGCTTCCAGTCCGGGGTCTGGTTGTCAGCCCGGGAGATTGACCGATCGTGTTGAGAGTTCTGGCAGCTGGCATGAGAGATCTCGGAGGTGGTCAACAGATCGGGGCAGTGGTTGTAGACGGGAATAATGAGGCTAACCCACTTTTTGTATGGATGAATGTGATGAAGAGGTCCTTTATTTTCTCTGAGTCTTAAATTCTTGCTCTTGATGCTCTCGTGCGATGCCTTGTGTCTTTGTTTTGTTGAGGGTCGTCATCAGGGTAGGACCCCTACAAGTTGTTAACTCACTATAGGTAACCATCAAGGTAAAAATTTGTTTAGGCTGACCCCGAGCAGCCCTTATAAGCGAGTCTCCGTCTTTCAGGGGGCTCCCCGAGGGATAACCGCGAGGTTGTTTTTCCCTCATAGCTGTCAAGTTAGGACCCGATATAGCTGCACTCGTGTGGCTATCAAGGTAAAAATCTGTCTAGGCTGACCCCGAGCAGCCCTTGTGGGCGAGCCTCCGTCTTTCATGGGGCTTCTCGAGGGATAGCCGCGGGGACTGTTTTTCCCTCATAACCGTCAGATTGGACCCGATATAGGCTGTTGACTCACGAGTGGCCATTAAGGTGAAAACCTGTCTAGGCTAACTCCGAGCAGCCCTTATGGGCGAGCCTCCGTCTTTCATGGGCTTCCTGAGGGATAGCAGCGGGGGATATTTTTCCCTCATAGCCTTCAGGGTAGGAACCAATGTATGCTGTTGACTCACTGGAGTGACTAAGGTGAAAACCTGTCTCGGCTGACTCTGAGCTGCCCTTGTGGGCGAGCCTCCGTCTTTCAGGAGGCTCCACGAGGGATAGCCGCAGTGGTTGTTTTTGCCTCATAACCATCAGGGTAGGACCCGATATAACCTTTGTTTTTTAGGGGGCTCCCCGAGGGATAGCCGCCGGGGCTGTTTTTCCTTCATAGCCATCAGAGTAAGACCCGATATAAGCTGTTGACTCACTCGAGTGTGCTCATCGTACTTGGAGTCGTGCTTGGTTGTCTTAGGGAGTTTCAATCAGGGTTGATGCTTGATGATGTGGAAGATCTTGTCGATCAGGAGGTTCAGGGGTTGAAGGCGATGGACTCCTCGGTCTTCGCCATTGTCGGGGGAGCGTCCTCCTTAAGAGTTGGGGTTCAATGCCTCCTTGCGCGCTTCCTCGAGCTGTTGGCTTGAAGGTTCTCGGGATCCTCATGTGGAACGATCACTTTGGAGTGCATTTTGTTTAGCTTGAAATGTAAGTCGGTCATAGCTGCAAGGTGTTGATTGACCTCGGGAGAGGAGTCCGCCTGAATCTCCCGGGCGCTTAACTCGATGACTCGCTGCTGCACTTCTCGCAGAACCTTTATTTGCGCGAGCAGCTGATGATTGACCTGTGTTACCGCTTTGCGCTCATGTCAGCTGTATCGCGATGGATAACGACCAGTTCTCGCTCACGATCGGCCTTTGCTTGGTGCTCGTTCAACCGTCGTCGGTCGATTACCATCTGGATGAGTTTTCCGCGGGAGAGGGCTGATGGATCGGGTTCGTTAGGAGTGTTGACGTTGTGTCGGGTGGCACTCCTGTGAGCCATGACTGTTGAGCAAGGGTATTTTGTGGAAGGGTTAGGGTGTTGAGCGAGAGATCTCAAGGGTATGGTTTCAAGATTTTCAACGAAAGCACCAAATGCAGTGGATAAATTCTTAAAGAATCAACCCACACACCAAAATAATGGAGAGGGATAGTTAAATCAAATCACAGAAAGTAAACACAAACACACAGAAGTTACGTGAAACGCAAAAGGAAAAAAATCACAGAGGAGAATTCCACTATAACAATGGTGATTCTAGGTGGGCTTCTCTAGTGTGCTAGGGTTTTTAGATTCCAATCATTAATCCTCTCCTTATTGGGATGGATTTGTTATTTATACAGGTAATATCTACAAGATAAGGTGAGGGAGTCCCACTCAATTTGAATACTTAAAATTCTCATCTTGATGGCGGTTGAGCTGAACATTCTGGTTTGAATTGAGATAGGGGAGAGTTCATCTCTATCTGGTAGTCTGCACCTTACTGTAAATAAGGACGGATTGTCCCCGAGGGATAACTGCCTCGTTTGGATGATGCTTAGGCTTAAAGATAGAGATTTTTCTTTAACCAACTTTATCTCTTCTTCTACTTATCTGACCCACTTGGAGCTCAAATTGGACGGAGACTCTAGGCCGGATAGACACATGTCACAATTTCATACGGGTCAGAAAGTGGCCACTACAACAGGTTAGGCTACAAAGGGCCATGAGAATAATTCCTAGTACAAGGTTAGAGGTTATCCATATACACACTAATACCATCAACTGCTGACACTTAAAACCTGGAGCCTGCTCACTTTTTTTAAGACTGATACAACTGTTAAAGCTGTATCAGAAACTGAAAAACAAACTGACATGTGCCCACACTTGCAAGAGCTAACTTGCATCCATCACTTTGGAAACAAAAGCCTGATATATCTGCCAACAGACTAATATATCAGCCAACAGACTGATAAAGAGCAGCATCAGACTGAAAAACACTAGGCTAATATATATGTGGAAGTATTCTTGTGAGAACCGGGCTCATAATAAGTTTTGTGAGAACTCCACAATGAGATCTCATGGATGATCCGATCCGTTCATCTCTACATACTCAAGTTAGGCTAATAATGAAAAATCATGCGATTCCAAATTTTTTTGCATATGCGTCAAATGACATCTTTTTTCTACGACTAATATAACATATTTTGTGTAACCAATTAATACATGGGTAAAAGGCATGAATCACGTGATTTTTATTGATAGGCTAATTAGAGTTTGTAGATCAAGATGAACGGTTCATGTCATTCATGGGGTGGCTCACCGTGGAGTTCGTACGAAACTTATTGTAAGACCGGTTCTCATTAGACTATTTTCATATATATATATATATATATATATATATATATATATATATATATATATATAGAGAGAGAGAGAGAGAGAGAGAGAGAGAGACTTGTGGCCTTCCAAAAGGATTTGAATCCTTCCCGCTCTGACATTCAAATACGTGACTCACTCTGTTGAAGTTGATCTATATTATTTCAAGTATGTAGAAACCAAAATTAAATGTTTTGAATACTTTTTGCCTATGCATCAACTAGGAAAAAAACGAACGGCCTAAATAGTGAATTGATTATTTTAACGGTGTAGAACATTTGAAACCTAACAAAAATTGATTTGTAGGGGTTTTTAAATGTTTAGATCATAATCAAATGGCCAGATCGAAAATTTTTATGTCCAAATACATAATCTAACCAATTCACTACTTTCGGCCGTTCATTTGCGCCGTTTGATGGTGGGCAAAAAAAATATTCAAAACACTTGATTTTTTATTTATAAATACTTGAAATAATATAGATCAAATTCAACGGAGTGGATCTTGTATTCGAATGTCGGAGGGTTGTATGTGAGCTGGAAAGATTCGGGCTCAAATCTTTTTAGGACACAAGTCTCTCTCTCTCTCTCTCTCTCTCTCTATATATATATATATATATATATATATATATATATATATATATATATATATGGACACACCCCCACACACACCCCTCGGGCAATGATCTTATAATAATACATAAATTTCAGTTTCTTCAACTAATTTAACAGACATTTTCATGTATGTTCTCACCCACTCACAGTGATGGTGACTGTTACTCTTAAGAATTATTTATAATGGATAGCCAGGACATCCACTGACCATAATTCACTATACGGGTAATTAGTTTATGATTTTTTATATTTTATGTGACATGCTTAATGATAATTTTGTGTTGGTTAAGCATATTGTAACGGATTTAGGCATAGTTATGATTGATTCTTGTACAGGCTTATGCTGAACTTCTTGATGAAGAAAATATAAATATCCCAGCATGGTTTTCCTTCAATTCAAAGGACGGAGTTAATGTGGTCAGTGGAGACTCCTTATCTGAGTGTGCCTCTATTGCCGATTCATGCAAGAAAGTTGTGGCTGTCGGAATCAATTGCACACCTCCCAGATTTATTCACAACCTGGTCCTCTCTATTAAGAAGTAATATTTGTCACCTGCCATTTATTTCTTCCTATGCAATATTGTTGTGCTTTGTGAATATGCTAAGCTTAGTCCTCGATGTGCATTTGTTTTTTTTTTTTTTGTTTTGTTTTGTTTGTTTTTTGCCTCCTACGTTATTTCCAATCATTTTATAGTTGCGTATCAGCAACTAAGTTTAGTACGCTAGTATAGAAAATTTAATGTCATAATCTAATTTGAGATTACAGTTGTGATTCACTGTTAATATATGCCGTGTGCGTGCTACAATACTTAGAATGCACTTGCTGCATACTTTTGCACTACCATCTTTTGACCGCTTGATGAAATATTAGTAATTAGAGGTGGATGCGGATTAAACGTGAATATATTTAGTACAAGAACTAGTCATACTGTGTTCTGAAAATGAAATGCACATCATAGAGGTGTTTGGCCTAAGGATATTTGCACTTGCATTAGCCATGACGATTTGTATTGGGCAAAATGATACCTCATTGGCTAATACTACAAACAATGAGCTTCTTAGCTTTGTTAGCTTTGCGCATGCAAATAAATCTATAGAGAATGGGTCAATGAACTTCTGTACAAGATATGAATTTTATCTATTTTTGGTTTCTTTTCCTTCTTTTCCTTTTCTGGGGACTCTCAAAATGAACGTACAATAGAAGTAATATACACGACAATGAAACCAATTTGGAAAATCAATCATCACCTACTGTAAGCTTTTGAGAGATCTTCTATTAAATAGAGACTTAAGTGAAATATTCTTATGATGGGCATTGTCCTATACTTATCCATTCAGTTTAAGACCTGCTAACATTTCACCAAAGAAGAAGGCCCTGTAAAATATCAATTATTTCCATTTCTGAATGACTGATCCCTACGAGTGCTATATTTGTCAATAGGCTATGTGTTCTTTGGTTACCACTTCCATATTGGCCTGCCTGCCTTCTTGACCTTCCACTTCAATTTGGTCCTCTCTGGGTTGTGAATTTAGTCTCTCAACTGACAGTACTATTTTCTACGATGGATGGTCATGTCCAAGAATAAGATTTATAACTTGTCCACTCTAAATTGATGGGAGTATAATTTATCCATTTGTGTGAACTGAGCAGCTTTCTTAATTTCTAGAGGAATAATCTCTCTGTTGTGTTGTGCCTAGTCACCACTTGGCAGTTGTATGAATGTCATTTTCAATGTCACGAAAAGGTGGCAATGCTGTCCCAAGTGTGGTCGCTCAATCTAAATTGAGGTTTAAGTATTGAAATTCAATGGATTCTTGTTGGGTCTGAGGTTAATGTCATAAGCATAAATGTCAGCGTGGCCAATGCTGCATTCTTCTTGAGAAGATTCTTTGGCAGTCATCTGATTCATACTCTTAACTACTAGAAGAATGAAAAATAAGTGGATTCCGGGCATACGTCTGAAAAGATGCTAGTGAACCATCCCTCTCGTGGTCTTACAATTACTAGAAGAACGAATAGTTGCTAGCAGTCAAAGCTTATCATTAAACATTAAAAAGACTAATTAATTGTGATCAGTATAAGTCATTAAACATAAGAATTTTCTTTAAATTACATTATTCATGGTGAACTAGATTTGGTATGAGTTCTTGTTAAGAGGCTTCCTTTTGGTGCAACTTATCAATGACTACTTCTGCATCAGTAAGCTGAGTAAAGCAAATATATTCTTCAAGCATTGTGGTGTTAATATATACTGAAAAAACCCTGTTAGATAATGGCCACGGATTGGCTACCTGCTACTAGTTGGATCTTATACTTGCCAATTGTTTTTTTGTTTTTCATAATCAAGGATGAAGTAAATTATCTTGGTTGCTGATTCATGGAGTTAACCTGGCATGTAATTTTTTGCGGTTTTATGAATTTTGTGCAGGTGACGAAGAAGCCAATTTTAATTTATCCCAACAGCGGGGAAACATATGATGCTGATAAAAAGGAATGGGTGGTGAGTAAATTTCTAGTATACACCTAAACAAGGAATTCCTCTGATATTTTGCATTCATACTTCAAACTGAAAATTTTATTTTGTTTATCCCCTGTTTACTGTTTTAGAACTTTAATGAACTTTAATGAACTTTGGTTATATATAATTCAAAGCCCAGAATTGTGATCGAGTTTATTTCAATCTAGCCTGTTGCAATATGACCATCTATAAAGCCTTCTTGACACAGTAATTTGGATAATGTCTTTAGAATTTCTTTCTATAAAAGAAAAGCTAGAATAAAATGCTGAAAAATATTTCCGAGGAAGGAAAAATAACATTCTTCGAGCAAGAAGAGCAGTTGGTTGTCGTGCTTTATTGTGGATTTGGAAGTGAAAAACATTTTGTTTCTGTATTTTGCTGGCTCAAAGTTTTCAGATCTTCTGGAAGGCATTGTCCACATGCTTGTTGGATGCGTTTTGAATTTCGAGAGAAAACTTGAGTTTTCTCTTATTTGGCTTTAGTTTTAGTCCCACATTAGATAGGAGATGGGAGATTGAGTAGTATATATGCCAACTCCTCCCATGCCTATTGTTATGAGTGTTGGGTCATGGGCCACATCCCCACACGTGTGCGCACACGCCGAACCGAATCGGGCCGGGTGCAGCGCCGGATGGCGCGCTACCACGACTACGGACACGAATGCAGTTCGATTCAGGGGCTGTTGAACCTGAAAAATTTTTGTTTTGTTTTTTAAAAAATTTAGTTTGAGATTTTTTGAGATTTTCTGTTTGGTTTGACCTGGTACTCCGGATCTGCTGGTGTGTATCGTGAACTGTATGAACATGTGCGAATTTGGAGCGCAAGCTGTTGCTACCGCTGGACTCCGAGAAGCTATGAATATTCCTTCTCGCAGTTCATTCTGGTACATGCAAGAACAGTTACATTCATTCTGTCCTAACTCTATCTTCCTCCTCCACAATTTCTTACAAAATTCTGTTGGAGTTTTCATTTTATTTCTGGGCAACGGATCTCCGTCTGAGCAGAGGCCTAGCTCATCGTCCTGAGCTGGGTGCGGGTGAACTACCAGGGGAGCTTTTACCGCTAGGGAGAGTAGGTACCTACCATCTATCTTCTAGTGCAGTGCTTCTGCACGACTATCACCTCAGGCCAACAATCTAATTTTCTTTTAATTTTGTTATATTAGTTGCATGCTTTTATTACAAGTATTTAGCTTGAGGGAAGATTTATGATTTAATTTGTTGCATGTTTAAAATATAGAAAATACGGTTATATATCCTACAATCTAGAAGATAGAGGATTGTTTAATAATATTTCATGCAATAAATCTTTTAATACAATACTTGTTCATGCAATTAATTATTTACATGTTTCATACCAGTAAAGTTATTCTTGCAATAAAATTCATTTAATTCTTGCCAAAAATTTCAAAAGCAAATTTATTGAAATCCTTTCACAAAAACCCAAATTTTCAAGATCTAAATTTTAGTACAAATTCTTCAAATTTGTTGCAGGAAATTTTTATTTATCCTTAAAGATTTCATTAAATCATTTTATTACAAGATTTATAAAAATTATAAAAAATATATTTATAAAATCTTTCTAAACTATTTAGATTTTATCTTACATATTATTGTAAAATCTTATCTTGTTGCAAGATTCCTTCAGCCTGATTTAATATTTATCTCTTACATGCTAAATAACTTAATAGTTAGTTAGAAAGATTTCATGCAATAGGATCTTGTTTAAAGTTATCATTCTGCAAGCATAGTGATTTATTCCTGCATAACAATTAGTGTGTTATTTGTTTTACTGATATTCTACGAATAACTAATTAAGATATTAGTTTAAATTATCTCTTTCTAACTAGTAATTAGTTAGTCTGCAAAGTAGCTACTTTAATGCTGTGATAGAATAACTTTCACATTAAACTGATTAACCTCTGCAACTTAGTATTGCTTGACACAAAGTATATCTTGCTAGAATCATTTGACATATAATTAAAGAAGGACTATACACTATTTTATTCTGTAAACCCTAATTTAATAGCTACTAACAGAAACTACATTCTAAAATTTTCAAATAATTGTGAAATATAAAATTCAGGTAGTGATATCCTGACACTATGACCAACCCTGATCATTCTAAGAGTGTTAAACTAGAGAAATTCCTAGGCACATACTTTAAACGTTGTGCAAACTAGATGAAGTACTGGTTGACCACTTTAGGTCTTATATCAGTCATATAGATGACACCATTCCTGCACCTTCTCCTAAATCATCATCTGTTGGATCTTCTCCTCTTGAAACTCTTACAACTCCTTCCTCTTACATTTATTTGAAACCTGAGAAAATTGACTATCATTGTCTCCATAGAATTTTTAGTGCACTCTGATAGTCTATATGATATTTATTATGGATAAAAGAGTGCTAAAGAACTATGAACACCTCTCGAGGATGAATATGGCCTCGACGATGCTGGAATTAAAAGATTCACCTCCTCTTTCAATAAATTCATGATGTCTGATACTAAACCAATCAATGATCAACTTCATGAATTTCAAGATTATATCCGACACCTTCAATCGAAAGAAAATTAATTTTCCGACGATAACAAGGTGTCATGTCACATTGATACACTCCCTACTCCTTAGTCAGCTTTTGCTGGAGACCTCCATCATAAATAAGGTGACCTAACCCTTATTCAAGTCTTAAAAGCTATTCGCATAGAAGATCACATAGGCAAAATTTCAAAACCAAGTCTGAACTAAAAGCGAAAGTCAACTTGGTGGAAGATAAGCCTAAGCGCAAATTCATGAATCCCGAGGATAAGAAGTTCAAGAAATCCCACTTTCATTCTTCTTCTCATACAAACTCTTTTCTTTCAAACCTTTTCAATCTTCTTCCTTCAAATCCAACATCTCTGACCAGAAGACCGATGGAAGATTTTGCTACGTTTGCGGGAGAACTAATCACTTGGCGCCTCAATGTTTCAATCGGAAGAAGGAATTAGTCAAAGCTCAACTAAGAGAAAATGGAAGAAATGACGGACACAAGGTCAACATGGTGGAACTGAGCTCCAACTTTTTTAGGTTAGATTCCTCTCTTATTGTCAACTCAATTACCTTCTCCTCGGACTGGGGAGCCAATATTCATATTTTTACTGAACGCTCCTGGTTTAAATCCTATCAGGGACATCGTGGAGGAAGCGTGAGCCGGTAGATGACTTCACCAGAGAGATAAGGGGAACTGGACGCATTGATCTGAAGATGACCTTCGGGAAAATTCTTACTCTTCCAAGGCATCCTACATGTACCTCACTTCGGAGGAATCTGATCAGCGAATCATCCCTTCTTAGAGCTGGCTATAGGATTGTCAAAGAGTCTAATAAGTTTGTAATCTTCAAGTCTAATACTTTCATTGGAAAAGGCTTTGTTTGTGATGGCCTTTTCCGGCTCAATGTAATCAATCCTTCCGGTAATGAAATTTCTATTCTTGTTGCTTTGAACATTTAATCTTATGATATCTGGCATGAAAGATTAGGACATGTCACTTCAATTCTATCAAGAAAATGATTAATTTGAATCCTTAATCTTCTTTTGACACATCTTCTAGATGTGAAATCTGTGTTCAGGGTAAAAATACCCGAAAATTATTTTCTTCTATCACAAGGACATCTGAACCCCTCGAATTTATTCATACTGATGTGTGTGACTCGAACAGAGTTCTTACCCGAGGCGGTAGAAGATATTTTGTCATTCATTGATGATCACTCCAAATTCTGTTACACTTATCTTCTCAAATTTAAGGATGAAGTCCTCGATTGGTTTAAGGTGTATAAAATCGAAGCTGAGAACCAACTTGAAAAGAAGATCAAAATTCTATGTTCTGATCGTTGGGGGGGGGGGGGAGTATACCTCAAAATGAAATGAGTGAGTATTGCCAAGAGCAGAATATTATTCGTAACATTATTCATGAGGTAACTGCTCCCTACACACCTCAGTCCTACGATGTAGCTGAAAGGAAGAACAGAACACTAATGGACATGGTGAACTACATGTTACTCAGCTCAGGTATGGACATGGTGAACTATATGTTACTCAGCTCAGGTGCACCCGAGAACCTTTGGGGTGAAGCTCTCCCTTCTATCTGTTTTATCCTCAATAGGATTCCCAAAGAGACCCGACGTTACTCCCTGTGAACGTTGGAAAGAGAGGACTCCTAACATTCAATTTTTCAAAGTTTGCAGTTGCATGGCTAAGGTTTCAAGATCGGAACCGGAAAAAAGGAAAATCAGCCCCAAGACTGTTAATGTTTTCTTCATTAGATGTGCACTGATAGTAATGTTAACTGATTTCTAGTAGTTAATTATGAGATCAGTAAAATATCCAACAACACCATCATTGAAGGCAGGGATGATATTTACTTTGGAAATATCTTTTCTTTCAAGTTTAGAATCTCTAGTGATCTTTCTTGCACTCTCTCTGTCTCTGATATCCCTTCTAGTTCTTCTCCTGCAGATTCTAAATCTAGAAGGAGCAAAAGAACTAGGACTCGTACATCTTTCGGTGAAGATTTTTTTTACCTATCTTGTGGAAGGTGATCCTAGCTCTTTCAAGGAGGCAATGGACTCTTCTGAGTATCCTTTCTTGAAAGAAGCCATTTACAGTGAGATCAAATCCATAATGTAGAATAACACTTGGATTCTCACTGACCTTCCTCTAGGATGCAAACTCGTAGGTTGTAAATGGATCTTCAAGAAGAAACTCCGATCCGATGGCACAGTCGACAAATACAATGCCAGATTAGTTGCACGGGTTTCACCCAACAAAAGGGTATTGAATTCTTTGACACTTAATCTCCTGTTGCCAGGATATGTTCTATCAGAATCTTTCTAGCACTTGCTTCAATTCATAACTTATTCATACATCAAATGGATATGAAAACTGCTTTCCTAAATGGCGATCTCGAGGAAGAGATCTATATGGACCAGCCAGAAGGGTTCATAGCCAAGGGACAAGAAAACAAAGTGTGCAAACTTGTGAAGTCCTTGTATTGTCTTAAACAAGCACCAAAACAATGACATCAAAAGTTCAACAAAGTCATTACACATTTTGGATTCATTATCCATGAGTGTGACAAGTGCATCTATTCAAAGAAACTTGATAATTACATCATTGTTTGTCTCTATGTGAAACATCCTCATAGTTGGTACTTCTCTTGATGCAATCTAAAGGGTAAAGGATTATCTATCCCAAAATTTTGATATGAAGGATCTAGGTCCTGGCGATATGATATTGGGAATGAAAATATCCAGAACTCCTGGAATTTCATTGAGTCTGTCTCATAGCATTGAGAAAATGCTTCATAAATTTGATTTTTATAATTCCAAACTTATTTCTACACCATATGATTCTTCAATTGCTTTAAAGAAGAATACGGGTGAGCCTGTGTCTCAACTGAAATACTCTCAATTGATAGGTTCACTTTTTTATATTTCCAACAAAACTAGGCCTGATATCTCTTATACAATAGGTAGATTGAGTATATACACTAGTAACCGTAGTAGAGAACACTGGACTGCATTAGAGAGTATTCAAATATTTTAGAGGCACAATTAACTATTGTCTTATTTACATTGGATATCCTGATGTAATAGAAGGGTACAGTGACGCCAACTGGGTTACTGACTCTAACAGTGTAAGTCTGCTACTAGATATGTATTCATATTCGGTGGTACAGTTGTGTCCTGAAAATCTTGCAAACAAACAGTGATTGTCAGAAGCATCATAGAGTCTAAGCTTATAGCTCTGGACGCTACTTGTACAGAAACTAAATGGTTAAAGAATCTTTTGTCAGAATTCTCCATCGTGCCTGAACCTATACTTTCTATCTCAGTTCATTATCAAGATCCACTATTAAGAATCTAAAGTAAGATAATGTTAATAAGAAGATGAACATATACGTTTCAATTAAACTGAAGTCTGTTCAGCGCCTATTGGGTAAAGTTGTGCTTCTGGACTTTATAAAGTCCGATAAGAATATTGCTGACCTATTTACTGAGGTCTTTCTAAGAGTGTGGTCTTAGAATCATCGAGGGAGATGGGGTTAGCCCATAGTAGCGTTTAACGACAGCCGTAACCCAACCTACTTGATTGGGAGTTGATTCCATGAAAGAGGTTCAATGTGGTGGAAACAAGATGAACTGGTGATACTCGTGTGGAGCATTGATACGGATATATTTATATCATATATGTGGCATTGTAGCTACTATCCCTTCTCTATGATGATGATGCTCTTATGACACAGGTATGGATGAGTTTTAACTCTTAATAAGTCCAACGCATGGAGTGTGGAGGGTATATCATCTAGTTGTAGTACCCTTGGATGATTTACCTATGTGAGAGGAACCGTGATGGCCGCGGTTGGGAGGCAGGGTTGACCCCTAGAAACTCTCATGAGTCGGTTATTATGAGCATGACTTATAATGCTCAACCCGCTCGCTTAATGGATGGAGACTTACTGTGTGTATATTCTATCAATATCTAGTAAAAGAGCCTAGTTCCAGGCGTAGTCCATTATGTCTCTCAGATGGCGATGAATTCACTAAGGAAGGTTCCAGGTGTAGTCTACCTGTCCCGAATTCACAGTATGATGTTGCTCGATTTCATTTGTCGTTTATGATCTGATTATTTGTTTGTTATTTATTGTAGATTTGTTTTATCTTCCCTAAAACTCAAGTTCTTAAGGGGGACTGTTGGATGTGTTTTGAATTTAGAGGGGAAACTTGAGTCTCTTTTATTTGGTTTTAGTTTTAATCCCACATTGGATAGGAGATGGGAGGTTAAGTAGTATATATACTAACTCCTCTCATGCCTATTGTTACGAGTGTTGGGCCATGAGCCATTCCCCACACGTGCGCACACGCGCCGAACCGAATCGGGCCGGGGTCAGGTTCAGGTGGCGCGCGTCCACGACCTGGGGACACGAATGCAGTTCGATTCAGGAGCTCTTGAGCCTGAAAAATTTTTATTTTGTTTTTTAAAAATTCAGTTTGAATTTTTTTCAGATTTTCTGTTTGGTTTGACCTAGTACTTCGGATCTGCTCGCGTGTATTGCGAACCGCATGAACGTGTGTGGATTTGGAGCGGAGCTGTTGCAACCGCTAGACTCCGAGAAGCTATAAATATTCCTTCTCGCAGTTTATTCTGGTACAGGCAAGAACAACTACATTTATTCTGTCCTAACTCTTATCTCCCTCCACAATTCTTCATTACAAAATTTTGTTAGAGTTTTTATTTTATTTATGGGAACGAATCTCCGTCTGAGCTAAGGCCTAGCTCATCGTCCTGAGTTGGGTGCCGGTGAACTATCGGGGGAGGTTTTACCGCTAGGAGAGGATGTCATTCTAAGGTCCGGAAGAGAGACGGGCCATCTATCTTCTGGGGCAGTGCTTCTGCACGAAGGCCAGCAATCTAATTTTCTTTTAATTCTGTTATATTAGTTGCATGCTTTTATTACAAGTATTTAGCTTGAAGGAAGATTTATGTTTAATTTGTTGCATGTTTAAAAATATAGAAAATACTGTTATATATCCTACAATATCTACAATTTCATTAAAGGTTGAATATACGAGACAATCTGCCTTACATTTCAGGGAAATAAGTTTTTCAATGGTCTTTTATTTTACCCACTCTAGTGTTTAAGAACATTTTTTGGCATCAGCACAAACTTCTTCATAGCCTTTGCAGTCTTGCTCTCTCCCAATTGAAGAGATTTCTTAATTATTTTCACAGGAGAGCAGGCTGGATTGATTCCCAAAAGAAAATGCTTAAAATGCTGAAAGTGCACCTTTTGTTTATCTGCTCGATCTCCTATACTTTAGAACCAACAATTAGAATACGGTGGTTATAATTCGTCATTTAATCATTTATACTTTTCTTTTGCAGGCCTCCACTGGTGTTTCAGATGAAGATTTTGTTTCCTACGTGAGCAAATGGCGTGATGCTGGAGCTTCACTCATAGGAGGCTGTTGCAGGACAACTCCGCGGACCATAAGAGCCATATCCAGAGTTCTAAATAAAGATTATGAGAACTAACTGGTCCAGTCTCCAGAAGTAAACCATTATGCTATTTATACGTCTATTCTGTGAGCAGCTAGTACTTGAACCATGCATCGGATCTTCTGCCTATAACCCTCACTGCCAAACTACAAACGAGGAAAAGACTGGGTACAGTTTACTGTACAGTAGTGACTAGTTCGGGTGTAAAAGACATTGCCATATGTAGAATTGATGATGATAGTAATCCTGTTGCTTTATGTTTGAACTCATGTGAGAAAAATGTATGCCCTTACTCTTAATACATACCCCAGTGGATTTCATGGAATGATTGTAACTTTGATGTTCTGCGAAGTTGTAATTTAAAAAATTTCATATAAATATTGTTAGGATTTTATCTTGTTTTTCAAGAGGAAATGATTGTCCAAGAAAATCTAATTGAGTGGGAGAAGACGATGGCTTGAAAAAGTAAATCAATGTGAAGCAGTTTTCTTTTTAGGTGATCGCGAGTTTCCTTTTCAGGAGGAGTATGAATAGGATTCAATTCCTATTCAATGAAGATTTGTTTCTAAAGATTAAATGGTGTAGAATCCTTCTAAATTAAGGAGATCAACTCCTAATAGGATTGATCAAAATTCTTCAAACATTCAATGGTCAAGATCATGTTATAGTTTAAATAGGAGTTGTATTGTAAAATCTTATAAATAAATGGTTGTAAAGTAGAATTTAGGTGGAGCAGAAGAGAAAGAAAGTTATGGTGAATAACAATGTAAGGCTCTAAAAAGTCAAAAAGGGCCTAAAAAGCCAAGAAAGCGAAGAGAAAGGTAAAGGTGCATAGAGAGACGATATATTCTTGTAATCTAGGCGTAGACTCAATGAGAAAGTGAATACTCTTGTGTCATCAAGAGTAAGATAAGATCTCTTTATATCAAAAAAGAATATTAATAAAGCTCTCTAGTTCTCTCCCTATGGATCGAATCACGTTGAATTGTGTGTTTTTCTTCTTATATCTTTTAATATTTATCTTGTGTGGTCGAGGTAATCGAGCTTATGGCAAATTTGAGGTCGTCGGTGGGAATCTCGTATCTCCAACTATTTGTGTCATAGTAAGTATGCTATACTGGGTTATGCACGCAACAATTGGTATCGGAGCATATCAATTTCGTTCAACAAATGATATCAGAGCTGCTGGTCTTCGTTCAAGACTCGACTGCTCTAGATGAAGAAGAAGATGTCAAGTCGATAAAGTTCAGCGGAGACGTCAAGATGAAAAAGACACGAAGAAAGTTCAGATTTATTCTAAGGTAAAGATCGATGACTTTTAGAATATATTGATCAAGGTGGAATCGTCAAGCCTCAATGATGCTCAAATCTGAACACGGTAGACGCGAAGGTGATGATCGAATCATCGCCAATGGCGGACGACTTGACGGGCTCGACGAGCTCACAGAGACGTCGCACAAGGCATCCCATGGAGGCTCAATGCGACAAGTCAAAGGAAAAACAACAGAGGGTGATGAAGACAATCAATGGACGAGATTGATCGGAAGGTAGATCGTGCAATTGTAGTCGGATTCCGACGATCAAGGTATCAAATCCTATGTTTTTCATTGTTCTGGATGCAATGGTGGGTGCAGTTCGAGGAGATTCTAATGTTTGATGCAGGTTCTGTACATATTGGTTAAAAGAATCGACGGAGGTCGCGGTCAAAGTTACGGCGGACTAGTCGTGAGACGGTGAGATTATTGCAGGCATTGGGGGATCCATCAGGTTTGAAGATCATTAATAGCAGAATAATAGATCTGGTATGCATCAATGCAATAGTGCATGGCAGCCCTGATTGATAGAAGGAAGACCATAGCAGTGCATGACAGGAAGGCCCGGTATGACTATGACAGTTATGTGAAGACGACAAGTCTTAAGATTAAAACATCGATGGAAGGTGGACCATCACCAAGTGATCAGTGGAAAACCATGGTACGATAAGCCCTTGACAATGTTCATGTAAAGTTGATAAGACCATGGCAGAATTAGAGGCGGACTGCCTCAAGACCAGCAGGGCCCATGGCCAGGAGGGTGTCACAAAGTAAAATTTGCTGGTAGCAGCAGTGATATAATTCAAGCTAAGGAAAAGAAAATAGGTCAAGGAATTTCAGTGAAAAGCTTGAAGGGAGCTTCAAGAAAAATTGCAACGAGTCTAAGTGTTGCAAGATAGCTAAAAAATTGTGCATTCGGGTAAAGCCCGAGATGGCCCAAGGCATGGCGGTGAATCCGCCAAAGACCCCGGGGAGAGGGGGCAAGGTTAAAGGCTTCACGACATGGTTACAATCAAGAAAAGAATTAAGGTAGTAATCCAAAATCTCAAGTTGTTTTACTAAAAGCTTGAAAAGCAAGTCAAGGTGGAGATTGTTAGGATTTTTCCTTGTTTTTCAAGAGGAGATAATGGTCCAAGAAAATCCAATTGAGTTGGAAAAGACAATAGCTTGAAGAAAAAAATCAAGGTGAAACAGTTTTCTTTTCAAGCGATTGCAAGTTTCCTTTTCACGGGGAGTTTGAATAGGATTCAATTTCTATTCAATGAAGATTTGTTTCTAAAGATTAAAGGGTATAGAATCCTTCTAGATAGGAGATCAACTCCTAATAAGATTGATCAAGATTTTCTTCAAGCATTCAATGGCGAAGATCATCTTGAAAAAATATACCTAGAGGGAGAGTGAATAGATGTAGTTCTAATCTAATGACAAATAATTCAAAATTAAAATTTTACATAACACACAATGTATAACTAAGTGTGAGTCCGAATTCTCCATGAAGGGCTCTGGAACTTCTCCTCACGATTCCTCTAAATTATGAGTTGAGGTGCTTCAATGCTCTCTTGGTTGAATACTAGTATGAGCATACAAACTATATCAAGCATGTATAAATATGAGCAAGAATGTAATGCAAGATATAAAGAAAGAGTTGAGAGATAAAGGAAGAAAGCCAATCACAAAACAAGGATATGTTTCGAGGTTTGAGCCACTGCTCTACTTCCCCGCCTTCACACAGAAGGATTTTTACTATCCACAAAGGATCTTCCACAAAAGGACCTCCATAGAGGAATTACCACTTAAATTCCCGGAGTACACAACTTCAACTCTCTCACACACCTCTACACAAGAGGGAGGCACAAAGCCAATCACAAAGTAAAGAGAAAATATAACTTAGTGATCACAAAGATCACAGATAATACTTGGTAGTCACAAAGATTACAAACAAAACATCTCTCACTATACAAGATCCTAGAGGATAGATTTGTAATGAAAAACTCAAGTATGTGAGTGTATAAAGTTTTTGAAAAAGAAACACAAGGAAAAATTCTTAGGAAAACTCTTGAAATGATAGAGAAATGAAGCTAAAAACTAGATTTTTCAAAACTTGTTTTTGTTTGATTTTTTCAAAACTTTGAAACAAAATAAAGATATAGATTTGAAGCTCAAAAACTTGTTTTAAATTCTTTAGAAGATTGGCAAGAAAGCACTAGAAAACTGGTAAAATTTCTCTTATAAAATCATTGTAAAAACCAGTCCCAAAAATCCCCTTTATAGCCTCTTCAGAAACTAGTCGTTGGGGCTCAGAACCAGGCGAGATTGGCCTGTCGGTTTGACCGCTGGGGTTGTCGGTCGGACCGGTCGACCGGTCAACAGTTAAATTTCTGAATGTTAGGGTTGCCAGTTGACCGGTCGACCGTCCCCAAGGCACAAAGAGGATTCCTCTCTGTCGGTCGACTGGCACCTAATAGACAGTTGGATTACGCTAGTCGGTCGACCGATCCTGTGGACTGTGCATGTGTGCACGTCGGTCGACTGCTCGGTCGAACGAGCTTGCCTTCGGTCGACCGCAAGCAGCCCTAGAATCAAATTTTAGGATTTTTTAAAGATCTTTTTAAATTCATTTTAAATCTCATAAAATTTTCATAAAATCCATAAAAATAAGTTCATTGAACTACTTTGAAGTACAAATATGCGTGATTAAAACTTAACACATATTACAAACATGTGAACTATTTTGAGGTATAGAAATTGAAGCTTAAACTAAAAATCGTATTTTTCAAAAATCAAACTTTGAATTGAAAATCTGATTTTTCTATAAACTTGTATAAATATAAAAACAAGATATTGAAACACATTTGAAGCATAATGTATATGGATAGAATTCAATACACATAGTAGATGATATATACTTGTTTTTGACAATAAATACCAAAATAGGTTTAGATAAAAATAAAACTTAAACACATGAACTAGATATATCAAAATAAGTTATCTAAACATATGAAACATAAATGCATATGGATGAAATCCAATACACAATTAAATCATGTAAACTTGTTTTGATGAAATCTATTCATGAAACCGAAAGATGTCTACTTAAATATATCAAAACGAAAAACACATGAACTTTTTAAAACAAACAAATAAACCGACAATCAAAAAATATAGACTTGTGTGTGTATATACTTGAGCAATTCAAAACTATTCTATCCTTATACAAAATCTAAACAAAACAACTAAACAAACCTAAACCAGAGTCTTCTTCTCGATCTTTTTCTCCATGACGACTCGATCCAAAAAACTTGACTCCATCTCGAGTACTTGATGTGATCTTGACGTACGAACTCTTGAATCAATACGTGGTAGCTTCGAATCTAGATTTTGAGTCCATTGTAGAACCTAAACACCAATAATGTGTTGGCCTAAAGGCCCATCACTCTAGTTTCGATGATGATTAACTCATGTAGTTATAGTACTAATGATCTTGTGTTTATTTAGTCTCAGATTTGTGATCAAGATCTTAGTAGGTGTTTAGCTTCAACAAAAGATTTAAAGTCAAGTTTTGGAGTTAGCACGTGTTGATTCAAGAGCTTGTGCATCAAGACCACATCAAGTACTCAAGAGGAGTCTAGCTCTTTTGATTAAAGTTTGGACCAAGTCAAGAAGGAGAAGAAGACTTCAAGTGAAGACTTCAAGAGAAGACTTGTGTCTAGGTTTGTTTTTGTTAAGATTTTATTTTTAGATAAAATGTAAAGGATAGAATAGTTAGTAGATTGCTCAAGTATATCATATACACTCACACACAAGATTTAGATGAGTTTTTACAAAAAAATTTTCATTTTGAAAAAATATAAAAGAGTTTTCATTTTGGAAAAATACCGGTTTGGTTTTTGAACTTCAAGTATACATATGTTTTAACAAAAACCATTTTAGTGTTTAATTATCAAAAACTAGATATTTCATCATTCATGTGTAGTGGATCATATCCATACACACTAAGACTTAAAAGAGTTTAAAATATCTTGTTTTTTGTATTTGGAGAAGTTTTGGAAAAATAAGTTTT
Organism: Agave tequilana; assembly: GCA_038442645.1. Classification (NCBI taxonomy): domain Eukaryota; kingdom Viridiplantae; phylum Streptophyta; class Magnoliopsida; order Asparagales; family Asparagaceae; genus Agave; species Agave tequilana. The sequence continues at coordinate 160,530 of JAVJIF010006465.1, forward strand.
GAAAAAATCTATTTGGAAAAATACAGATTTTGTTTTAAGCCAAAATTTCTAAGTTACAAAATAGTTCAAAATGTTTGTAACATGTTTTGATTTTTACTCAAACATGTTTGTTTATCAAAGTATAATACTGAACTTATTTTTGTAGATTTTTTGTGAATTTATGGGATTTTATCAAAGGAAAAATACCAAGTTTTCAATCCCTAAAAAATACTGTTTAGGCTTCTGCCGGTCGACCGAGCCAGGAGTCGGTCGACCGACGTGCACAAACGTGCCCGCCTTATTTGGCTGGAGGGTCAGTCGACCGACCCGGTCGACCACTAGAGAGTTCTGCTCTCTGGAAATGGCCCCGGTCGACCGGGTGGTTGACCGGCAGAGAGCTCTGCTCTCTATATCCAGGCCACGGTCACGGTCAGAAATCTGACCGTTGGCCGGTCGACCGGGCGGTCGATCGATAGTAGACCAGACTGCTAATCTGGCTTGCAACGGCTAGTTTTTGAGAAACCTATAAATTGGGCTTCCTTTGGGCTGTTTGAGATAAGATTTTTGAAGAGTTTCAAAGCTAGTTTTTTCCGTCTATTTCAGAGGCTTTCTCCACTAGTTTGAGAGCAAATATTTTCAATTCAAAAGGAAGTTTATCAAGAGTGTTTTAAAAGTGATTTCTTGAGTTTTCCTCCATAAAATCAATCCTAGTTTTCTCACACACATACTTGAGCTATCCATTGCTATATTATCCTCTATGGATCTTTGTTGTGAGAGGATTTTAGGTGATCAAAGTGTTGTGATCACCAAATTGTTCTTCATTTGTTTTGAGGAGGCGGACTTGCGGGTTCGCGGTGTTTCGAGTTCTAGTGAGAACTCGTTGTAGAGGTGTGGCCTCGGCAAGCTTGCGTGCTTGAGTGTGTTTGTTCTTGGGGGAACGAGTGAAGGGACTAGAGAGTCCAACAGTTCTAGTGGGAACTCCTTGTAGGTGTTGCGACACCGAGTGATCCGGTGGGATCGATTTTAGTGAAAATCCTTCATAGTGTTGAAGGCGGGGACGTAGAGCAAGTGTGCTCGAACCTCGAAACAATTCTCCCGTGTTTGCGATTGCTCTCTCTATCTCTTACTTGTCTTTATATCTTGCATGCTCATATTATCTTATATCTTTATATGCTTGATATACTGGGTGCTTAATTGTTATATGCTTGGGATTGTTTGCTCACACTTGTATTCAACCAAGAGAGCCAAAGCGGCACCTCAACTCTTATCTAGAGGAATCTTGAGGAGATAGTCCAGAGCCCTTCACGGGGAATTCGGCTACACTCTTAGATTATACTTGGTGTGTTGTATTTAAGAATTTTTAATTTGCATAAATAGTTTTAATTCCGCATTAATTGACCATTATATTAGCTAGTCACCTATTCACCCTCCCTCTAGGTGATTTCAATTGGTATCAAAGCCACGTGTTCTTTATTGGGTCTAACAACCTTGAGTTAAAGATCCTCATTTGTACCTAATCACAATATTGTACACACACATGGATTTCATGTCACCTCCCTCTTTTGACAATCCTTAATATCCAAACTTGGAAGGTTAAGATGTCTATGTACCTCAATGGCCTAGGTATTCATGTTTATCTTGCTACCGCTAAGGATTCATATGTTAGTAATAGCAAGTATATTGAGGCTAACTCAAAAGCCATTCATGCTTTAAAGTCAACCCTAAATGATGAATATTTATCTAGGGTTTCTAATATTGATTCGGCTTTTGTAGTATGGAACACCATTGTCTCCCTTGGCGAACAAGAACAATATTATGCGGGGAATGATTCGGATGTTGGAAGTGAAGCTTCTAACGTATGCTACATGGTTCAAAGGAATAACCCCCTTGAGGTAAACACTGAATCGAGCTAGAAGAGGATATTGATATGCCATATGATGAACTTGCATCTTTTTATCAACAACTCCTTGAAAAATATGAATTGCTTAAAAAGGAAAATAAGAAAATGAAAAATAAATTTGATGCCATGTTAAATGAAAAAGATTCTTTACAAAATAAATTGGAATGTTTTTCAAAAGAAAATGAAAGTTTGAAAAATGAAAATGTTTTCTTGCTTTCTAAATTGAATGATCTTTGTGAAGGAAATACTTCATTGAAAAATAAAATTATTTTGGTGGAAAAAAAAGGAGATTGCTTTCAATGAAAATAACTCTTTAAAAAAAAAATTGTTGAAAAAGAAAAGGTTAATATTTCTAAAAAGAAAAAGATTGTTGATCATACTTTTCATGCCACAACTATTGATAAAAATGAAGTTAAATTTTTAAAAATAAAATAGATTGTTTGAGCTCAATTTTGAGCAAATGTGCATTTAACCATAAAAGATTGAAAACCTTATTTTCAAAGAAACAAGTTCCACATGTTCATGCACATCACCCACAACATGCTTATGCACATTTTGCACGTCATGATCATACTCATTTACATGTGCATAGTAGAGTGTACAAGTGTACACATTGTGGCCACAAAGGCCATTTAACAAAATTTTGTTATGATAGAATAAATTCTTCAAATTTTGCTAACAAGAATGTTTGGGTTCCTTACAATGCTAACCCTCATGGACCTAAAAGAAAATGGGTACCAAAGTTCTCACCTTTGTATTAGATGTAGGTGCGGGCTCTCACATGATGTGAGAGATTTGGTGCCTTGGTGGTGGATGCATGGACTAGATGGACATACATTTGATGCACCGCTATCAAGGAGGTTTGGTGGGACAACCACCATGTTTTGGGGATTTGGAGTATAGTTCTTATGATTTGGTAACTATCTCTAAACTCTTTTTGTTTACATGCTTTAATAAATATACTTGTATGATTTTAGCATGTTTTGTTTTTATAATCATGTATTGTGCTTCATATGGTAAATACTTGTTTAGTGTAGTTTTTGTCAAAACTTGTATATATACTTGTACAAGTAGTGAGCAACAATTTGATTTATATATGTTTGCACTTCATTGCTCATTTGTACTCACTATATGTACATGTATAGCCTAGTTTTGATGATTTTCTCATTTACACTTGTTTTGTCTATTTACATATTTTACTTCATGTATATGCTATTTTTGTTCAAAACTAATAAATATACATGTATGCCCCTTGAGTTACTTGCCTTCATGCAAATATTATTATGGACTCTTTTTATGTTTGGGATATGTATGCATATTGTTAGCTTTGGATAAATCATACATATACCTTGAAGATTATTTTTAAATGAAAAATAAAATCTTTATGATTTTTTTATGTTTTTTCACATATTTGATGTTTTTGAGCTTTATTGCTTTGTTTCATGAAAATGCTACTCACATGATTATGGTACACTCACATTTCATTTGTTTACTCATGACATTGTTTTCATGAGATATTTGAGCCTTATAGATTTTGAGTGTCAATTCTTATGTTTTTAGCATGCTTCATGAACTCATATGATTTGATTTCATGTTTGAAGGATCTTTAACTAGTTTTTTTTTAAAAATTACTTTTAAACTAGTTATGTATTCTTCATTCGGTAGTATTTTCAATACTAAAATATTTTCAAACTCCTATTTTTGAAAACCCCTACCAACCCCTTTAATGAGCGACGGATTGGCGACCATGCCTTGCATGCCTTATTGAAATTTTTTTATATTGTGCATAAAAAGGGTGAATTTTTAAGAGTTATACACTAATTTCACATCATAGCTTCAATTGGTATCACAATTGACATATTTTGTATATTCATATTTGGTTTTCTATAATTGTATGCTTTAAATTTCAAATAATATCAATTTCTATTGGTATTTTCATTTTCATACATATATATGGTTTATTTGTGCTTGATTTATAAGATATTTATATATTTAAAGCACAAAGTATGTTTATGCTAAGCTTAATTCAAATCTTGATTTTCAATTGGTATCTCAATTGGTATTTTAACAAGCTTATGCATTATTTTCATTAGTGTTCTTATTGATATCAAAATTTACAATATACTTCAATATACTTCAATTGGTATCAATATGTTTCGATTTCCAATTAGGTTTAAATTTCATTTGGTATCAATATGTTTTACCTAAATGGTATAAAAAATTTACCATATATTTCTATTAATATCAAAATATAAAATATTTTCTTTCATTTGTATAAAAAATGCGCAAGTATTTCGATTTCAATATCTATTAGTATCAAAAATTTATCATGTATTTCAATTGGTAAAATGTTTCAATTTCAATTGGTAAAATGTTTTGATTTCACTAGGCAATACATAAAAATGCTTCAATTTCATGTATTTCAAAATCTTGTGATATCTCAATTTGATTTGTTGAAAAATTCAAAATTTGTATTGTTTAGTTACAATTGGAATGTTAAAAATGTTTTGATATGTTTTAGTTCAAATTGGTATCTTAAAATTTTGCTTACTTATAAAGGTATCTCAAAATGTGTTTTATTACCTTGAGTAAATTTCAAAATTTATTTTAAGTAATTATCAAAATTTTTTTTTTTTGATATATATTGCCTATATGTAAGGGGAGCTTAACATCTCTTCGACATATAAATTCATGTTGAGTGCATCTTATTTTGAGGAGCTTGACAACTCTTCTTTATGCGATACACATGTGTAGGGGGGAGCTTCACATCTCCTCTTATGCATTGCATATTATGCGTTATGTGAGTTAGGGCTTGTCATCCCTTCTTCATATAATGCATGTATGTAGGGGAGCTAACTTCACGTCTCTCTCTTCATGAATGTATATTGCATATATCTCTTTATTGGTTGAGTTGATTTCACCCCTTTGTTGATTCATATTTTTGACAAAAAAGGGGAGAACATTGTTTTGTGTTTACTTTAATCCCTTTGTTGATGATTGATAAAAAGGGGGAAAAGTATTTTAGTATATATACATGTTTTCCTTATTTTATACATAAAGGGGGAGAAGAATTTTTGTTTATGCATATTGTTTTGTTTTGCAAAAAGGAGAGAAGAATTTGATGAGTTTTAGCATGTTTATCTCCTTATGTTTGCATAAATGTTTGTTTAGTTTTACGTGCTTTATTGCCATATCTATTTGTTTATTGTTATGCATGAGTTAAGGGGGAGCTTCTTTGAAGCTTTACTTTAATCCATGCATATATAACTCCATGAGTTTTGTCATCATCAAAAAGGGGAGATTGTTGGCCCAAAGGCCCATCACTCTAGTTTTGATGATGATTAACTCATGTAGTTATAGTACTAATGATCTTGTGTTTATTTAGTCTCAGATTTGTGATCAAGATCTTAGTAGGTGTTTAGATTCAACAAAGGATATAAAGTCAAGTTTTGGAGCTAGCACGTGTTGATTCAAGAGCTTGTGCATCAAGACCACATCATGTACTCAAGAGAAGTCTAGATCTTTGAATCAAAGTTTAGACCAAGTCAAGAAGGAGAAGAAGACTTCAAGTGAAGACTTCAAGAGAAGACTTGTGTCTAGGTTTGTTTTTATTAAGATTTTATTTTTAGATAAAATGTAAAGGATAGAATAGTTAGTGGATTGCTCAAGTATATTATATACACTCACACACAAGATTTAGATGAGTTTTTACAAAAAAAATTTCATTTTGAAAAAATACAAAAGAGTTTTCATTTTGGAAAAATACCGGTTTGGTTTTTGAACTTCAAGTATACATATGTTTTAACCAAAACCATTTTAGTGTTTAATTATCAAAAACTAGATATTTCATCATTCATGTGTAGTGGATCATATCCATACACACTAAGCCTTAAAAGAGTTTAAAATATCTTGTTTTTGTATTTGGAGAAGTTTTGGAAAAATAAGTTTTGGAAAAATCTATTTGGAAAAATACAGATTTTGTTTTAAGCCAAAATTTTTAAGTTACAAAAATAGTTCAAAATGTTTGTAACATGTTTTGATTTTTACTCAAACATGTTTGTTTATCAAAGTATAATACTGAACTTATTTTTGTGGATTTTTGGGATTTATCAAAGGAAAATTATCAAGTTTTCAATCCCTAAAAAAATACTGTTTAGGCTTCTGCCGGTCGACCGGGCAAGGAGTCGGTCGACCGACGTGCACAAACGTGCACGCCTTGTTTGGCTAGAGGGCCTGTCGACCGACCCGGTCAACCACTAGAGAGTTCTGCTCTCTGGAAATGGTCCCGGTCGACCGGGCGATCGACTGGCAGAGAGCTCTGCTCTCTGTATCCAGGCCACGGTCGACCGGACCGGTCGACCACTAGCTCAACGGTCAAAAATCTGACCGTTGGCCGGTCGACCGACAACAGACCAGACTGCTGATTTGGCCTGCAACGGCTAGTTTTTGAGAAACCTATAAATCGGGTTTCCTTGGGCTGTTTGAGACAAGATTTTTGGAGAGTTTTAAAGCTAATTTTTCCCATCTATTTCAGAAGTTTTCTCCACTATTTGAGAGCAAATATTTTCAATTCAAAAGGAAGTTTATCAAGAGTGTTTTAAAAGTGATTTCTTGAGTTTTCCTCCACAAAATCAATCCTAGTTTTCTCACACACATACTTGAGCTATCCATTGGTATATTATCCTATAGGGATCTTTGTTGTGAGAGGATTTTAGGTGATCAAAGTGTTGTGATCACCAAATTGTTCTTCATTTGTTTTGAGGAGGCGGACTTGCGGGTTCGCGGTGTTTCGAGTTCTAGTGAGAACTCTTTGTAGAGGTGTGGCCTCGGCAAGCTTGCGTGCTTGAGTGTGTTTGTTCTTGGGGGAACGAGTGAAGGGACTAGAGAGTCCAACAGTTCTAGTGAGAAATCCTTGTAGGTGTTGCGGCACCGAGTGATCGGTGGGATCGATTTTAGTGAAAATCCTTCATAGTGTTGAAGGCGGGGACGTAGAGCAAGTGTGCTCGAACCTCGAAACAATTCTTCCGTGTTTGCGATTGCTCTCTCTATCTCTTACTTGTCTTTATATCTTGCATGCTCATATTGTCTTTATCTTTATATGCTTGATATACTCTGTGCTTAATTGTTATATGCTTGGAGATTGTTTGCTCACACTTGTATTCAACCAAGAGAGCCAAAGCGACACCTCAACTCTTATCTAGAGGAATCTTGAGAATATAGTCCAGAGCCCTTCACGGAAAATTCGGCTACACTCTTAGGTTATACTTGGTGTGTTGTACTTGAGAATTTTTATTTTGCATAAATAGTTTTAATTCCGCATTAATTGATCATTATATTAGCTAGTCACCTATTCACCTCCCTCTAGGTGATTTCATAATGATCTTGATTGAATATCTGAAACTACATAGGTCAAGATCATTAGTAACATAACTTCATAAGTTAGTCATCATCAAAACTAGGGTGAAAGGCCTTCGGGCCAACAATCTTTCCCTTTTGGATGATGATAAAACTTATGAGGTTATATATGCATGAATTAAAGATAAGTTTCATAGAAGCTCCCCTTAACTCATGCATAGCAAATAAACAATTAAATATTCAATGTACGCGCATGTTGATACCAAACATAACAATCATATGAATATACAATGTTAGCTCTACGTACCAAATGATAAAGATATATATTCATTATAATTCGCTAGGTAGATGCAAAATAAAAAGTATATCAATATAATTGCTAGCTAGATATCAATATACCAAAACAAAAACATGATATTAAAAACTAGATATCAAAACAAAATAAAATATATGTATAAAACTAAAAACATGCATATATAAACTAATTTTTTTGCCCCTTTTTTGTCAATCATCAACAAAGGGGCAAAATACCAATTGATAGCATATATTAAATAAACAAATAGGAGCTCTCCCTTTTTGAAATACCAATAAAACAAATGCATAAGCTTGTAAAAGATGCCAATTAATATTTAGAACTAAATCAAGCTTAGCATAAAATATTTTTTGCTATAAAACATATATGTATGACATTTTTAATCTAAAATAAGAAATCATATATATGTATGTATGATCAGAGCAATTGAAATATGGTGCATACATATATAGGAAAACATGAGTATATAAAAATAAAATATCATGAGAATCATGTATAACTCAAAACATCCACCCTATCATGCAAAAGTTTAAAAAGATAGTGATTATGAGCATACAAGGCATGATCACCCAACCAACCGCCCTTATAAGGTTGAAGTTTTTAAAAATAAATTTTTGAAAATAATATAGTGTAGGTTGAAAATTCTAACAATTGAAGAATAAAAAACTAGTCTTAAGGTAATTTTGAAAACTAGTACGAAATTCTTTAAACAAAAAATAAAACATGTATGTATCCTATGAAAACGGGCTAACTACACGAAATTGACACTCAAAAATCTATGAAGCACACATGAGCTCATGAAACTAAAATCATGAGTAAACACTGAAATCACCTAGAGGGGGTGAATAGGTGACTAGCTAATCTAATGATGAATTAATGCGAAATTAAAACTATATATACAAACTAAAAACTATTAAGTTAAACGCACCAAGTATAACACAAGAGTGTAGCCGAATTCCCAGTGAAGGGCTCTGGACTATCTCCTTAAGATTCCTCTAGATAAGTATGGCTCTCTTGGTTGAATACAAGTGTGAGCAAATAATCCCTAAGCATATATCAATATAAGCACAAGTATATCAAGCAAGTAATGAATATGAATAATAAGAGCATGTAAGATATAAACATAAGTGAGAGATAGAGAGAGCAATCGCAAACACGGGAGATTTGTTTCGAGGTTCGAGCACCCTTGCTCTGCGTCCCCGCCTTCAATACTAAGAAGGATTTCCACTAGAATCGATCACACTGGATCACTCGGTACCGTAACACCTACAACGAGTTTACACTAAAACTTCTTGGACTCACTAGTCTCTCTCTTCTTCCCACAAGAACTACACACCGCAAGCACACTAGCTTGTCGAGGCCGCAGATCTACACTGAGCTCTCACTAGAACTCGAAACAACGCGAACCCGCAAGTCCGCCTCCTCAAATACAAAGTAGAACACTTGGTGATCTAAACACTTTGATCACCTAAAAACACTCTCACAATAACTCTCCTATAAGATAGATATCAATGAAAAGCTCAAGTATGTGTGAGAAAACAAGGATTGATTTGATTGTGAAAAACTCAAGAAATCACTTTTGAAAACTCTTGATAAACTCTCCTTTTGATTTGGAAATATTGGCTCTAAAATATGTGAAGAAAACTACTAAGATAGGTAGGAAAAACTAGCCCAAAATCTCTCTTCAAATCTTATTAAAAATAGTCCAAGGGAAGCCCTATTTATAGGCTCCCAAAATATGGCCATTGGAGGCCAACTCAGCAGCTGATGTTGCGTTGGTCGACTGCCCGATCGACTGGCCAACGGTCAGATTTTTGACCGTTGTGCCATCAGTCGACCGGCCGATCGACCGAGGCCTAGATACAGAGAGCAGGAGCTCTCTGCCGGTCGACCGCCCAGTCGACCGGGGCCAGATTCAGAGAGCAGAGCTCTCTGGCGGTCGACCGGCTCTCTAGCCAAACAAGGCCGTGCACATTTATGCATGTCGATCGACCGCCCCGGTCGACCGACCTATGGCTCGGTCGACCGTGCGATCGACCGGCAGAAGGCTAGAACACAGGTTTTTAAGGATTTAAAACTTGGTCTTTTTCCTTCAATAAAATCCCATAAATTCTCATAAATTCTAAAAAAATAAGTTTATTGATATACTTTGATATACAAACATGTTTGAGTAAAAATAAAAAAACATTACAAATATTTTGAACTATTTTTGTAATATAGAAGTTTTACTTTAAACAAAAACCTGTATTTTTCAAAAACGATTTTTTCAAAACTTTTCCAAATACAAAAATAAGATATTATAAACACGTTTGAAACTTAGTGTGTATGGATATGATCCACTACACATATATGATGAAATATCTATGTTCTTGGCATTAAGCTCTAAAATGAGTTTTGATAAAACACATGTATATTTTGAAGCTTAAAAATCAAACCGGTATTTTTCAAAATGAAATCTCTTTTATGAAAACACATATAAATCTTGTGTGTTAGTGTATATGAACTTGAGCAATCCACCAACTAATCTATCCTTTATATTTTATCTAAAAATAAAATCTTGACACTTACAAATATGACACAAGTCTTCTTGAAAATCTTCTCTTGGAAGGTCTTCTTCTCCTTCTTGACTTGGTCCAAACCTTAATCCAATGAGTTAGACTCCTCTTGAGTACTTTACGCAATCTTGATGCGCGAGCTCTTGAATCAACACGTGCTAGATCCAAAACTTTGACTTTAAATCTTTTGTTGAAGCTAAACACCAACTAAGATCTTGTTCAAATATCAGATATGATTAGTCACATATATTGCATTTACATTGTCACCTCACCATACTTTTTAGCTAATAAATCCTATTAATAAGTCTTCTTTTTCTTTGTTAAATGTAGGACCAAGTGCTAAAAGAAAGAAAAGAGAAACAAGCCCAAAAGCCCACCAAATTCTGATTTTAATTCAGAATAAATTTGAAATGAAGGAATCAGGGCAAAATCTTGGCATATCAAGAGGTTGAGAAGAATCCTCCCTGAATCAAGCGGTTGAAGTCAAACAATCACAGGCTGTTTCGTCAATTTTTGGAGCAGAAATAAGAAAACCAGAAGAAGATACGGGATATTTACCAAACTAGGAGAGCCAGCCAACTGGGTGTGGCCAACTGGCCACACCAGGGCCGCGGAAATGCAGCCCTAGCCACATTTTCGCGGCTTGTTGGACTCTGTTTGTGGAGCGTTTGCTCCCCCAATCTTCCCGGGATCCTCCCCTTTTGGTTTTTCCCTATAAATACTGGTTTCAGCAAAGCAAAATGGAGCGAAGACTAGGATTAGAATATGTGTTTATTTTCTAAGGATTTAGGTTCTTTGTTAGCTAGCACTAAAGTTGTATTTTTGTTTTTAATTTGTAGTCCAGTATCAAAACTTGTGAGAGAGAGGAATTGAGTGCTGTACTTGAAGATTGAAGTGACATCAATACAAGAGTCGAGCCGCTTTTTCTTCCACTTGTAGTACGGTATGGCTTGCATTATTTCTTTACTTTCTTCTTCGTTTTCCATGAGTAACTAAAACGGTTTTCTGGGCTCACTATTGTAACTCTCTCTAGTTCTTCTTCTCTTCTGTTTTAAAGAAAAAGACCCAATGAATCATTTGCATGCCTGACTTAAAGCCTTTCTTTTTGAAAGTGTTCTTGAAGGCACATGAGGATGGGTTTGGATTGTTAAACTCTCACTTCTTTCATGAACGTTTCTTGAACTGTTTTTACATCATTCTTGCTTCTTCGCGCTTGATGATTTAATATTCAATTCTAAACGATTTTTCAAAGAAAAGAGTGAACTCTTCTAACTATCTTATGTGCTTTACTTCGAACTTTCTAAAAATCAACTTTAAGTTTTGTCTATGATCACTTTGAGGCACTTAAGATTTCACTAGAGGAATGAACAATTGAGTAGTGAGATAGTGAGCCTAGATTTTCTTCCCTATTATAATCAACAAAACAATTTTCAAGCTTTTTTAAAACACCTTCTCCAAAGCCTTTTCTAAAGTTGCAATTTCTCTTTTAATCATCTCTTTCTTTCCATCTCTTTTCCATTAAAAAAATGAATACAATTCTTTATTTTTAAACGATTCACCGAAAAGCTTCTATCGCATTCCTCCTCGTGGACACGACCCGTTGGCCACAAGCTACACAGTAAATTCTTAAACTCTTTGATTGTTTATTCGTTTTAGCAATCAATTTTTGGCGCCGTTGTCGGAGGGGAATGGTGTAGTTGTTTTTTAACAAGTTTTGTGTGTTGTTTCAGGGACTTGAAGATTCAGATCTAGCATTCAAGCTTTGCAAGAGAAGACTTGCAAATTCTGTGCCCCTACTCTCGAAAGTAGAAAACAGAATTTCAAGAAATTGCGTTGTAAAAACTGAAAAATTCATTAGACTACTAAAAACTCTTTTTTTGCAGGACATATTGCTCGCAAAAATTTAAGTTTTTGTATGTTATATTTGTGCTATTTCTGCTATCCACCATCCCTATTTTAAGCCAACAGTAAAACACTTGTTGAAAAGTTTAAAAAATTAATTAGACGTTTGCATTTTAGGCACGAGTCTTTTCAATTCATTTACTTTATTGTTGAAGAGTGCTGGAGTAAGGTACGTACGGATTGCATTCAGAATAGGACTCATCTCTTGGTTGATTTATATCGCTTTGAGTGAATCTTGTTTATCTCGTACACTTGAACAAAATTGATTTTAAGGGCAACACCCAACAACAAGATAAGGTGGGGATTTAATCACCCTTCCTTGGCCTAAAAATCAGATTCCAAGCACGCACAACCTAAACCTAAGTAAAATCTGATAGACGTTGGCCTTAGGGACATCTCGAACTCACTAGGAGATTATCCTAAAGAGGGAAGGTGTTGGAAATTGACTCCTGCCAGATCAGTGTCTAGGAAGGTGATTGAGGGCCGAAAGCCTGAAGATTGGTGGTTACTTAATTAAGGAACGTCTTTGACGGATAACCTCCCACCAATCTTGCCCTGACCTGGCTGATTAGATTGTGGTCAGAATCTACATTCTACCTCATGTGTTTAATCAACCAGTTAGGAGTTGTCTAGGTCAAGGTTACCTTAGACTAGGCTTGGTTGATTACTATTGTTGACTGTTGGTAAACTTGTTTGTGATTGTGATTGTGTTTGTGTATGCAAGTGTGGTCGAGAGACCCTAATTCATCTAGGTTGACTAGAAACACATCACTACCCAAGTTTGAACCAAAACCAGATCCGGTAATGGCTCAATCAACATCACTGCAGGATAGGTTCTACCCCATTAGAACCTCACTTCCATCTTGCATTCTACTTCCATAGGTTGGTGAATACAATTTTGAGCTCAAGCCTCAATTCATCAACACACTCCCCAAGTTTCATGGCTTAGAGTCCGAAGATGCCTACTTCTTCATAAGAGAATTTGAGGAAGTATGTCTAATGATGAAAATCCCACACCTTGTAGACGATGTTATTAGGTTGAGATTTGTCCCTTTCGCACTTAAGGACCTAGCAAAGAAGTGGCTCTACAGCTTAGCGGCCGGTTCTATCACATCTTGGGATGGTTTCATCAAGGTCTTCTTGAAGAAATTCTATCCAATTCATAAAACCGCTCTCATTAGGAAGACGATCACGCAATTCAAGCAAGAACCTAGTGAACCGTTCTGGAGGTACTTTGAACGCTTTAAAGACCTCCTTGTTCCAATGTCCACATCATGGAATAGAGAAATGGCGACAATCCCAAATTCTTTATGCTGATTTAGATTATTCTACCAAAACCCTCTTAGAAAGTATGTGCCAAGGGGTTTCTTACCGAAGGATGAAAATGAAGGATGAGATTTGTATGAAAATCTAGCTGAGAAGACCATCCAATTGGAACCCACTAGTGAGACCTCTAGGAATCCTAACTCCATCTCTTCAAAAGGAGGTCTCCATTCTATCGAATCATCCATCGCTAATGAGGCTAAGTTAGCTAACCTAGCTAGAAGACTGGAAGCTCTAGAAACGAAGGAACCAAGTCCAGTCAATCAAGTCAGCCCAAATCAATTTCCAACTCCGGCTGCACTTACTGTCAAGCCATGAATCATGTGTTCGAGGAGTGCCCAGTGTTTCAGGCTCAGCAACCCTACCATGAACTGATGAATGTGGCCTTTTCAAGGCCGAACAATAATCCTTACGCACCAACATACAATCCTGGCTAGAGAAATCACCCTAATTTCTCATGGAGCCAAAATAACTCTGACCATTCACGATCAAATCATGCTAGCCACTTCCATCATGGTAATAATTCTTCCAATCATCAACCCAACTTCTCCAATTTCCATAATAATTCTCCCAACCATCCACCTAACTTTCAAAACTATCAACATAACTTTCCCAACCAAGCTCCACAATCCTCCTTCCAGAATCCTCAACTAGAAAAGAGAATGACTGACTTTGAAAGAAACATGGAAAGATATATGAAAAACCAAGATTCTCTCATGCAAACTATCCAGAGGTTAGAGGTTCAAATGAGTCAACTAGCCACTCCACAGAATGAGAGACAGAAGGGTACCCTGCCTAGTCAGCCAATAACCAATCCGAGGAATTCTCAACAAGCTCATTTTGGCTGAGGATCATTCATTGAATCAATGTAATGCTGTTCATACATTGAGGTCAGAAAAGAGAGCTGATAATCAAGTGTCAACACCAACCAATCCCATTCAGCACAACCACAATCAAGCATCCACCTCATCTAATCCAAACCTTCCAATTCTGACGAATCTGAAAAAAATAAGTCAGCCAGCCAGGTGCACCAGCCTATAGTACCATTTCCTAATAGGCTGAAAAACAACAAGCAAAACCCACACATGGATAAGATAATTGAGATATTTAACCAAGTGAAGATAAATGTGCCACTTCTTGATGCCATCCAACAAGTCCCTTCCTATGCTAAGTTTCTTAAGGATATGTGCACCAAGAAGAGAAAGACTAATGTACCAAAAAAAGGTCTTCTTAGCCACTAACATTAGTGAGCTACTATCAGGTCCGATTCCTGTCAAGTACAAGGATCCAGGTAGTCCCACCATTACCTGCACAATAGGACAAGCCGAGATTAGTCGTGCACTTCTTAACTTGGGGGCAAGTATCAACTTGCTTCCATTCTCAGTTTATCAACAACTCGGGTTGGGCGATCTTAGTCCAACTCGAGTCACCATCCAACTGGCTGACCGTTCTGTAAAAGTTTCAAAATGGGAGATTAATGATGTCCTAATCCAGGTAGGAGAGTTCATTTACCCTGTCGATTTCATAGTTCTGGAGACACAACCTGTGTCCAACTCCAATCATAGGGCTCAAACTCCTGTCATCCTAGGGCGACCATTCCTTGCTACTGCTAATGCCATCATCAATTGTAGGAATGGGTCTATGAGGTTAACCTTTGGGGACATGACTAGAGAAGTCAATGTCTTCAATCTAGGAAAACAACCCCGCGATATCGAGGACCAAACATTTGAAGTCAACCTAATTGAGAACTTGACAAGTGAACATGGGAAAGAATTTGAATTAGAAACAGAATGTGACTTCGGGTTAGAGTCTGACGACTTTAATCTTGATCAGGTGATAGATTCTGCTGTGAATTGGGCCTCGAACCCTATTTTACCAATAATAGAGCCAACAGATTTGACTAGTCCTTCCAGTGAGCCTTCCTCTTCCATAGAATTGAAAGCCTTACCCGCGCATCTCAAGTACGCCTATCTAGGCGAACAAGAGACCTTTCCTGTCATCATAGCCTCCCATTTAAATGACGGGGAAGAAGGAGATCTTAAAGCAATTTTAAGAAATATAGGGAAGCCATTGGGTGGACTATGACTGATATCAAGGGATTAAGTCCAACCATCGTTCAACATCGCATTCATCTCAATGAAGACGCCACACCTAAAAGAGACCCGCAACGTAGGTTAAACCCTATAATGCAAGAGGCTGTTCATACTGAAATCATAAAACTCTTAGACAATGGGATAATTTATCCCATTTCTGATAGCCAATGGGTCAGTCCTGTCCACGCGGTTCCAAAGAAATCCGGTTTCACCGTAGTGAAAAATGAGAACAAATAGTTGGTTCAAACTCGACTTCCCATGAAGATCCGAGTTTGCATCGACTGTAGGAAGCTTAATGCTGCAACTCGTACGGACCATTTTTCACTTCCCTTCATTGATCAAATACTTGAACGTTTGGCAGGTCACAAGTATTACTGTTTCTTGGACGGTTACTCGGGGTATAACCAGATCCCTATCGCTCCTGAGGACCAAGAAAATACTGCGTTTACATGTCCATCTGGGACATTTGCTTATCGTCGAATGCCCTTCGGCTTATGCAATGCCCCAGCAACGTTTCAACGTTGCATGTTGAGTCTTTTCTCTGATATGGTAGAACGATTCTTAGAGATCTTTATGGATGATTTTTCTATCTACGGAGATTCTTTCACTCAATGTCTCCACCATTTTGAACTAGTCCTCCAACGTAGTGCCGAGAAAAATCTGACACTGAACTGGAGAAATGCCACTTCATGATAAAACATGGAATTGTCTTGGGTCATGAAATCTCCAAGAAAGGAATTGAAGTGGATAGAGCCAAATCGAGGTTATTGCTAAGCTTTCCATGCCCAAATGCGTTAAGGACATTAGATCCTTCTTAGGATACGCTGGTTTCTACCGAAGATTTATCAAGGATTTTAGCAAAATTGCTAGGCCCTTGACTAATCTATTAGCTAAGGATGTGTCCTTCACTTTCGATGCTGAATGCATAAACTCTTGGGAGAAGCTTAAGAGAGAGCTTATTTCTGCACCAATCATATCTGCACCGGATTGGTCTAAGCTGTTCGAAATCATGTGCGATGCTTCCGATTTTGCCATAAGCGCTGTTGATTAGGAAAAGATAGTGTGAAGTTATTACACAATTATTCAATGAAAGAAGAAAGGTTTAGAGTTAACCTTGGTGCTTTGTCACTTCACAATGTATTTGAGATGGTTAATATATCCTTTCCAATCTCCGCTATAGCAATGGCTATACCGGGTCGATCCTCGAGGAGAGCTCACGTTGGAAGTTTTACGGTTAGGAGTGAAGAAATGAAAACGAAGATTCTTCTTTGTTATTTACACAAATACAAGAGACATGGAAAAGAAAATAGAAGAAGTGGTTGATTTGTGCATGATGGAAAAGAAATCAAAAGAACTTTAGTAAAGTGTATTGCTAAGAGAAAAGAAGCTAGTAAAGAAGATGTTGGAAAACTTTAGATGAGAAAGTACATGGCTAGCTAACTTTACTTCGCTAACTTACTAAACTCAATGGTGATGCTTGATTGCCTCATGTTGATTCATTGGCAATAGGTATGACTTGCTTGTTTGTTCAAAGTACTTTACCGTTTTGAAGATGAGTGTTCCTTTAGTTCTTAGCTTGAAGCCTCATATTGATTCATTGGCTCTCTAGATAGATTATTAATGATGAACTCTAGGATTGGTACTCAAGGAATGCTAAGTTAGAAGAATCAACATTCATTTGAACATTCAAGACATAACAACAAATTAGCTTGAAGTAAAGAAGTTGTTCTTACTATACAAGTAGCACATGTTTGATGATCCATCTCCATGTTCCATCAAGGCTCTTGTTCTAGACAAGGCTCTAAATGAGGCACACATGAGTCATATGGAGTTTGTACAAGAATTGACCAAGGGAAAGCAACTCTACTTCCTTGGTAAGTAAAAGAAACTCTCACAATGCAAGTATAAAGATAAGCAATCATCCAAAGAGATAGAAGTTAGCTAGGTAAGTTTGTTAGCTAGCCATGCAATAGAAATTTAGCTATCCATTACACAAGTAACAAAACAACAATTCATGATGTAAAGCAAAGAGAAGTAAAGCAATGGAAGTGCAAGAAAGCAAAGTAAGTAAAGCAATACAAAGTAAAGCGTACTAGAGCTTGCAAAGAGAAGACGAAGCTTTGATTAACCCTTGTTACAAGTGATGTCACCTCCTTGATTACAAGCTTTACAACAGCACTCACTCTCTCTCTTTGACAAAATCTCTAGGAGGAAGAAGATGGAGACTAAAACCTAGGAGAAGACTAAAACAAAATACAAGAGTTTCCCTAGTTCTCTCCTCTCTCTTCTCTGTTTTCTCATGCAGACCCTGGTCATGTATTTATAGCCCTCAGAGAGAAGCTTCGAGAGCCAGGTTGTTGGCGCAAAATCTGGGATCTAACGGCTTCATAACCGCCGCAGATACGCGGGAAAATCCAGGTTTTGGCGGCAAAATCTGGGCCGTTGAGCCCAGATTTTCTGGTACAGGTTTGTTGTGAGGTTGTTATCCACGTGGCCTTCTGGAAGATTCAGTTGGCGCGCGGATCTCTCTGAATCCAGATTCAAATCTTGGGCTTCTTTTTGGGCTTTTGAATTAATCTCTTTAATTATTGCTAATTAAAGAGATTAATGGGCTTTCTCTCTTTTAAGTTGTGGACCTGCAAAAAATAGAGAGGAAAGGATTAAAAATCACGTTTTTATATACAATATGCATGGTATGAAAGTGGTAAAATATGCAAATATGTGTAGCAATCACACTCCCATACCTAGCTTTTGCTCGTCCTCGAGCAAAAAAGAAAGAAAGAAAAAAGAAAATCCTAACTAATTTATTACACTACTTTCGTAGGTGACACGATTGCACTGAGCACGTGCAACAAGCCGTTAAACCTCTAGGTTACCCTAGAGGAGGAGTGTTGTCTCCTCAGGGTTTCAGCGGATTGCACCCACAAAATCCATAAAGAAAAATAAAAGGGTTAGTGAAATTTTTGATCCATGTTTTAAAGATTCTAACTTGAGCTATAGGTTTCAGGTTACCCTAAACTTTTCATTCCTCTTATAAGTGTCTAATTGGAGTTTTGTTTTCAGCTTAGGTTAAGATTTTAGGGAAAAGATCAAAAACCGGATTTTGCATCAATCCTAGGATATATACATCTATAAATATGAAGGATCTTTCTTAGACCAAGTTCATTTATTTACTAATATATATAATATATTTATTTATTTTTTATTTTATTTACAATGTTTATTTATTTACATTTCCTTAGCATCCTTAGGCTTTCTAGTTTACCCTTGTAGCGAGCCTTTAACCGATGACTCCCAAACCAGACGGTCTTAGGGCACCATATGAGAAAACATCCCTCGGGTTTAAGGTCTCGAGTAAAAAAGGCCACGAAGGAATTTAAGTACTTACCCACCTTTAGGCGTGATCGGCAATGCTTCTTGAGGCACAGCTAACCAGCTTAGTCAGTGGCTAAGTATTTATTATTTATTTATGTACATCTCTTTTTTTTTAATACATTTTTTTATTATATATATATGTAAATAAAATCACAAAGTCTTTGATTAATCCTTCAATATATTTAATGTTTATATCTAAAGAAAGAATTTAAAATCTAATAATTTTTCTAATTCTTTATTACTTAACCTAAAAATCTAACAAAACTCCTCTTTTCAACTTATAATTAGAAATCTTAATTTAGAGCTTCCTTAATCCCTAAATTTCAAGTTTGATTCTTTAAACATGGATCAAAGAATTTCTTCTTTTTTTTTTTTTTTTATTTTTCTAAAAGAAAAAGTAAAATCTAAAAAGAAAGTAGAAAATCTCTAAAGAAAAGTAAAATCTAAAAGAAAATAAAAACCTAAAAAGAAAGTGAAAAATCCTAAAAAATAAAAGGCCTAAAAAGAAAGTGAAAAATCCTAAGTTAGCATCTACCCCCCATACCTATCTCATGCATTGTCCTCAATGTATGCAAGATAAAAAGAATGCATGAAATAGATAAAGGATAAAACTACTCCCTCTGTCGTTTTGGACCCGCGGTGGTGCTAGGTCCAGCCGACTGTGATCTCCTCAACATTGCCTCCATACTAGCTAATCGAGAGGATTGCTCCTCTACCTTCTTTCTCAGCCTCACTTGACCCCTAAAGATTTTCTTCATGCCCTTCCAGATGGTGGACATAAAGGTTCGTGACTCAGTTGGGGGGTCCTGCCTCCAGAATTGGGGCTCATCTATCGCCTCCAGGCTTTCCTCTGAAGAGGACTCCACAGGTACATTCTCAGGCTGGGCACTGGGTGTCCAGAGCGCCTGTAAGCAACCATTATATGAGCTTGTGGGTCTCTCTACAGTAACAGGCACTTGGTGAAATGTATTAAAGACAGCGTCTGATATGAACTGTTTACACAGACGTGTGATTAAGATTGCATGGGAATGCTTTGCACCCCGAGTGCGGGAGGAATTGTCAAGAATAGCATGGAAGATGGCCCTATTCAAACAGACTGTGTGGTTATGTGTCATTAAATCATGGATTATCTGTAACACGGGTCTGTTAAAGGAAGATTGGTGGTCAAGCCCAAAAATGTTGCGTTGGACCCAACGTCCAATGCAATGAACATTTCGAAAGGTCGTGTTGGATTTGAGCCCACGGTCCTGAATTGTACAACGGACCCTCATGATGGGTATGTAATCTAGCAAGGGCAAAGGGTCACTATGGTGGGGATAAATGGGGACAGCAGTGATTTCAGCAATAAGTGGGATGGTAACAAAGATGTCACCGAATGGCATGTGAGATACAAATTAGTGTGTGTCATGATTCACAGATGCATGATCAATTGAATTATAAAAAGTAGTGACAAGATCAGGGCAATAATATGCATCGTAGTCATTGTTATCATAGACCAAAGAGTATCTGAAGATTTTGGTGAAGGAAAAAATTGGCAGGGGTTGGCTCTGGAAGAAGGAGTTTAGATCTGAGGGGATTTCTGCGTGTGAGGGAGAAAAGGTAGGTGAGGAGAGTATTTATAGGGGGTAGAAAAAATGGGATTTCCAATTTTATCCCTAGGTCAAAGGTATATTTACAACCCTAGGTCAAAGGATTTTGGAAATGAATGGAATCCTAGGGAAGAGAAATTCCTAGGAATGTGAAACTCTTATAAGCACAAAAAATCCCTAATTTTTTTCTTTATTTTTATTTTTTATGTATTATTTACAAAAAGTGTAAAAGAAAATTATTTACAAGTGTGGTCCCAAAATGATATGCAGGAAAATGCGCGGGAAACTATACAGATGGAATGGTCACAGATAAACTGGGTCGTGAAGACCCAATTCATGAACTTCTTGTGACACGACTTTCGTGGTAAGGAATGGCTTTAAACATTGACCGTTCACAGTGAATGTGTTGCCATTATTCGGGTCAAGAATCTCGATCGCACCGTGGGAAAAGACTTTGTGCACTACGTATGGTCCAGACCACCTGGTTCTCAATTTACCAGGGAAAAGGTGGAGTCGTGAATTATACAACAGAACCTTTTGTCCTACGACAAAAATTTTCCTGTGAATGAATTTATCATGAAAAAGCTTGGTTCTGTGTTTAGTGATCCGAGCATTGTCATATGCTTCGTTTCTTAACTCTTCAAGCTCAGATATCTGCAACTTCCTTAATGCACCGGCTTTATCCAAATCCAAGTTCAGCTGCTTTAAAGCCCACATAGCCCGGTGTTCTAATTCAACTGGCAAGTGACAAGGTTTTCCAAATATAACTCGATATGGAGACATACCGAGGACAGTCTTGTAAGCGGTCCTGCATGCCCATAAGGCATCAGTGAGTTTGATGGACCAATCCTTACGGTTTTGTCCTACAGTTTTCTCCAAAATGAGTTTTATCTGTCTATTCGTGACTTCAACTTGCCCATTGGTTTGAGGATGGTAAGAAGTGGATAATTTGTGAGTAATAGAGTATTTACGCATCAAGGCTTCAAAAGCCCTATTGCAAAAATGACTCCCATTGTCGCTTATTATTGCATGGGGGGCTCCGAAGCGAGAGATGATGTTTTCTCTTAAAAACTTAATGACAACATGGTTGTCATTTGTCCTTGTAGGAATTGCTTCAGCCCATTTGGAAACATAATCTACGGCTACCAAAATGTATTGGTTACCGTAGGACAGAGGAAAGGGTCCCATAAAATCGATGCCCCAGAGGTCGAAAATTTCGACTTCCAAGATGGGTGTGAGGGGCATCATGTCTCTTTGTGTGATACGACCCGTCATTTGACACTTATCACAAAGCTTGCAGAAATTATATGCATCCTTAAAGAGAGTGGGCCAGTAAAATCCACTCTGAAGCACTTTCTCAGCAGTTTTCCGTGGACCAAAATGTCCACCGCAAGCTAATTTGTGACAAAATGTCAAAACACTCTGATGTTCTTCCTCAGGAAGGCACCTACGTATGATTTGGTCAGGACAGTATTTGAATAAATACGGTTCAACCCAAAAGAAGAAACGCATTTGACGCATGAAACGATGTTTTTCCTGACTTGACCAATGAGAAGGTATTTGCCTGGTAGCAAGGTAATTCACAATGTCAGCATACCAGGGCTCTCCACACATCCCAAAAATGTGTTCGTCAGGGAAATCGTCATTAATTGGTATACTATCCTTAGGTGCATTTGGGATTCTCGACAAATGATCAGCTACCACGTTCTCAACGCCCATTTTATCTTTAATCTCCAAATCAAACTCTTGCAAAAGAAGTATCCATCGAATCAGTCTTGCCTTAACATCCTTCTTTTGCATCAAGTATTTTAGGGCGGAGTGATCAGCGAAAACTATCATCCTGGACCCTAGCAGATATTGGCGAAATTTCTCCAACGCAAAAACAACCGCTAAAAATTCCTTTTCAGTAGTTGTGTAATTGAGTTGGGCATCATTCAGCGTTCTGCTAGCATAATAGATTACGTGTTGCCTATTATCAATACGCTGCCCTAAAACAGCGCCTATAGCAAAGTCAGAGGCATCACACATAATCTCAAAAGGCTTGGTCCAATCTGGTGCAGAGATGATCGGTGCTGAGACAAGTCTACTTTTAAGCTCTTTCCACGATTTTTGACATTCCTCATCAAATATAAAGGGTACATCCTTTCCTAAGAGATTTGTCAAGGGTCTTGCAATGTTGCTAAACCCTTGAATGAATCGTCTATAGAAGCCGGCGTGCCCTAAGAATGATCTAATGTCCTTTAAACATGTTGGTTCAGTGAGCTTCGTTATGACTTCCACTTTAGACTTGTCCACCTCGATTCCTATTCTTGATACCTTGTGCCCAAGTACGATTCCTTGCTTGACCATAAAGTGACATTTTTCCCAGTTAAGTGTCAAATTTTTCTCCATACAGCGTTCTAACACCAGCTTTAAATGGTACAAGCATTGCTCAAAGGAATCCCCATAAATCGAGAAATCATCTATAAAAATTTCCAGAAATTTCTCCACCATGTCCGAAAAGAGGCTCAACATGCAACGTTGAAATGTTGCAGGAGCATTGCAAAGGCCGAAGGGCATCCTTCGGTATGCAAACGTTCCAAAAGGACAGGTGAAGGTAGTCTTATCTTGGTCTTCGGGAGCAATTGGGATCTGATTATATCCTGAATATCCATCCAGGAAACAATAATACTCGTGTCCCGCCAATCTCTCCAGCATTTGATCAATGAAAGGAAGAGGAAAGTGGTCTTTACGTGTGGCAGTGTTCAGTTTCCTGTAATCAATACAAACTCGAATCTTCGTTGGAAGACGTGTTTGTATCAATTCTTTATTCTCATTTTCCACCACAGTAAATCCAGCTTTCTTAGGCACAGCGTGAACTGGACTTACCCATTGACTATCAGATATGGGATAGATAATCCCATTGTCTAATAGTTTCAAAATCTCAGATCTAACAGCTTCTTGCATAATTGGGTTAAGTCTACGCTGTGGGTCTCGTTTAGGCTTGGCATCTTCCGTCAAATGAATCTTATGTTGAACAATGGAAGGACTAATCCCCTTGATATCAGCCATTGTCTAACCAATGGCCTCTCTATTTTCTCTTAACACAGTCAGAAGGTCCTCTTCTTGTTGTTTAGTTAGATTGGATGCAATGATTACCGGAAAGGATTCCTTCTCATCCAAGTACTTGTACTTAAGATGCTCGGGAAGAGTCTTCAGCTCAGAATAAGGGACCGGATCTATCACTGGTTATTCATGGTGCAAGGGAAGAATAGGGGTGGAATTAGTAGTCCTTTCAACATTTGATCTAACAATCTGATCAAGGTTGAAGTCATCCAACTCCAACTCAAATTCCTCTTCAGACTCATACTCCACCTCGTCGACATGTTCACTAGTCAAACCCTCAATCAAGTTCACTTCGAAAGAATCATTGTCCACATCCCTTGGCTGCTTCCCCAGATGGAAGACATTCACCTCTTTCGTCATATCTCCGAACGTTAGATGCATCGATCCATTTCGGCAGTTGATGATCGCATTCGCTGTGGCTAAGAAAGGACGTCCAAGAATGACGGGTGTTTACGCTCTGTGATTTTGTACGGGTTGTGTTTCTAAAACAACAAAATCCACGGGGTAAATGAATTCCCCGACCCGTATCAAAACATCTGTAATCTCCCCCTTGGGAATCTTTACAGAGCGGTCAGCCAACTGTATAGTCATCTGGGTAGGACGAAGGTTGCCTAACCCTAACTGCTGATAGACGGAAAAGGGGAGAAGATTGATACTCGCGCCCAAGTCAAGCAAAGCCCTATTTATGGTGGTCTGCCCTATGATGCAAGAAATGGTAGGGCTCCCTGGATCTTTGTATTTCACAGGGATCGGACCATTGAGCAGTTCACTTATGTTGGAAGCCAAGAAGACTTTTTTAGGGACATTTGCTTTTCTTTTTTTGGTACACATTTCTTTCAGAAACTTGGCGTAGGATGGGACTTGTTGAATGGCATCTAAGAGAGGGACATTGATTTGTACTTGGTTGAATATCTCTCTTATCTTCTCCATGTGAGCATTCATCTTATGGTTAGCCTATTTGGGAACGGGACAACAGGCTTGTATGTTTGCTCATCAACTTTCTCTTTCCTTTGGACTGGGAAGTGGATGGTTGTGTGCATGATGAAGGATTGTCTTGCAAGGGCTGGTTTGGAACAGAAGGTGGTGGCACAGATTTGGAAGACTGATTCGAAACCTTATTATCTACATGCTTCCCAGATCTAAGAATTTGAATAGCTTGGCATTGGCTGGGTCCCAAGTCTTCAACTTCGTGCAGGGGAAAATTGGCTTTGGGATTTGGCACAGGTTGGCTAGGCAGCATTCCTTTTTGTCTTTCAGTCAGAGTGTTAGCCAACTGCCCTATCTGGATTTGCAATTTGTTCATGTCCTGCTGCTGATTGTTCATCATTGAAGCTTGGGTCTTAGATAAGGTCTCTATCATTTTCTCCAAATCAGAAATTCTTTTGTCTGAAGGATTGGGTGGTGGATGATGCTGATACTGGGGCTGAAAATTTGCTTGGTAAGGCACAGGATTTTGGTATGACTGGAATCTGGGTGGACTCTGGTATGAATGGATATTTGGTGGGTTCTTGTAATACCCCGTTCCCGGAATACGTACTTAGTTGCGTATTCAGTTTTTCGATCGTATTTTTCGATTTACTTCCTGTATTTGACCGATTTCAGTTTTAAAAATCATTTTCCAATATTATATATTTTCTATGATTTTCTGGAATTTTCCTGAATTTAATTAAATATTTTCAAAACCGGTGTCGACCAGTGCCGCTGATCGATTCTCGGATTTTTAATTCACAAACAGTTAGGAATTTCTAGAAGGTCCTTTAGACTTTATTTCTTAGAATCATATTTTCTATCTAAATACTTTTTCTGAGAATTTTATGAATTTATGAAAATTCCAACGGAGTCGGTAGATAACTGATTCCGGGATTTTTAGTTTTAAAACTATAAATTATTTCTTCAAACGAATTTCACCATGAGTCTTAAAATATTATTCTTGATTCTTGGTAAAATTTTCGGGTCGTTCCGAGATACTTGAATTTCGGACGATTTCGGTATTTTCCGAAATGTTTTCCGCATCTTCGACTTAAACCTGGAAAATTGTCTTTTCAACATTTTTAAATTTTAAGCCAAAGAAAATATCTTTCCTTTTTATAATTCTTTTCCTTTTCCCTTTTTCTTGATTTTCCTTACTTCCTTCACAAGCCTCAAAATTTTCCAATTTTTCAATAATTCCACTTTCTCCAAAATTCCACCAACTCCCACCTACTTCCTCATTTAATGCATCTCTTACTCTCTCTCTCCCATGGCCAGCCAAGTGGCCAAGTGAGGGACACCTCACCCTCTCCTATTTGCAATAAACCCCCTCTCAATTACATTATTTGCAACTCCTTTACAAAATCTAAAACCTATATAAACATTTCCTTTACATTTCTTTTCCTTTTTCTTCATTTCACCAAAGTATTAGCCTTCATCATTTCCCTCTCCATCTCAACTTCAACCACCTACTTCCAAAACAACACCACAAGATCATCATCTCCACCTCAAGCAACCATTTTGGAACTTGGATCGTAGCTTTCTTCGCCGCCAAAGATCACCTTGGTGCTATTCGTCGACAACGACCCTTTCGATCACATAAAACGTCGATTGATCACTCCTAGTGAGTATTTTTACTCACCAAGACTTGTAAACTTCCTAGTATACTTGTATTTCCACATCTTGTACACTTGTGCCTTCAAAATCATATTCTTGACCTTCAAATTCGACCAGCAAATTCTGTTCTGTACGCTATTTTCAGGCCACGATTAGTCGACTGGACCTAGGGATTAGTCGACTAATCCATCTAGTTGAACCATAACCTTTCTCTGAAACTCAGTTTTAGTCGACTTACCCTGGTTATTAGTCGACTAACCTTTTCTGGAAATAAACCTCAACTCTCTGGAAATCACTGTTAGTCGACTACCCCTTTTACCCTAGTCGACTAACTTTTCCTGAACCAGAAACTCAACTCTCTGTATCTCAGATTTAGTCGACTTACGTATCTGTTAGTCGACTTGAGTTCACTGTTAGTCGACTACCCTTTTACCCTAGTCGACTAACTTTCCCTGAAACAGAATCTCAACTCTCTGGAACCCAGTTTTAGTCGACTAATTCAGACTGTTAGTCGACTAGAGACCACTATTAGTCGACTAACCCTTCCACCTAGTCGACTAATTTAGGCTGTTTGTTATAGTTGATTTCTTTTCTGAAATTGGATCGTACTCTTGATACATATGTGATATATTATCTTTGTTTATGCTTCATAACTGGTACTTCATGACATGTTACTTGATGGACATTACTTCTTGTTACTTCATGACTTATTATTGTGTAGTCTCATTCCATAACTTGTTAATAAATGGATATCACCACTTATCATGCCATCACTTGAACCAAGCATGATACACTTGACTTTTGTATAAAATGGACCAACTTATATTGGGTCGGGGGAAAACATGCGGATATCGATATGTGTTCGTGTTTACAGTGGTTTTAGGAATGTTGTGCAACTCATGTTCCGGTCTGACCTGTGGGCCACCAGGGGACCGAGGGGAGTGCTTGCTCCCTCCTTACTGATACCATCATGATAAGGGCATACATAAGTCCCTCCTGTTAGCCTAGCGGCTGGCTTCCGTCACCAAGCAACGGAACAATCCTGGACAGTTATCCCGGGCATGTACGGGATCCACTGTAAACATAGTTCGTCGATACAACCGTTGGTTTCCAATAACAACCTTGCTTTACTAGGATATGGATCTATGTGCGCTGGGACGCTGGGTCACATAGCTAGATATCACAGTAAGACAAGTAATAATAATAATAGATTTTCACTGTGTATCCATTGCATTATGACTTTATCTCTTTATGCTTCCATTACCTGTTAGTTGATGTTTGTTATACTGCTCCATCTTTCTTATACTTGTCTTTTAGCCATTTGGCTGTAGCCTATTCATTGTTGGGAGGTCCTGACTCCCTTAGATTTGTATGTTCAGGTTTCGAAGCTTGGATCGAAGTGGAGCCATCCACAGAAGATCGAGCTTTCTTTAGTGAGCAGGCCGATTAGCTCCAGTCTTTGTGCCAGATCTCTCTTTTTGACTCACGGGATCTTCATCCTACTCGTGAGCATTTTGTGTTTATATTGTATCTTTTGCTTTTGAACTTGGTTGTGATAAAAGATACATGTAATGTGTAATATTTTATCATATTTGTGACGACTTGTATTTGTACTTTTATGTTGGCATATGTATGGATATCACGCTTTGTCGTGTACTCTGATCTTTGTTGTACTAAATGCTTAGCGTATATACTTGGGGGCACTTTCCGACCTACGTATATACGTCGCAGTGACGTCTCCGTATTCGTGGAATCGGGGCGTTACAGGTTGGTATCAGAGCCTAGGCTCTCACACCTATAGTACAATCAAGTAGCAAATTAATGAAATTTGCTATTGCCAACTACAATGTATAAAGTTATCTAGTCCTTCTTGATCCCTTCTTGATTCCTTCCCTTGTGTCCTAAACTCCTTCCATTTTTCCAATTCCAGTTATCTTATCCCAATTCGGTATGGAGAGAAGGACGGGTCGTAGCAACTCTGGACAAACATCAAATGGACCCACGGGAGAGAATGTCGATATTCTGAGGGTCATCCAGACAATGATGGAGAATCAGCAACAACAGACGGAACTTCTTCGGCAAGAGCTAGCAGCTCCAAAGGAACAGAGGCCGGGGAATATTTCAGACTTCAGACGGCTGCAACCAGCCATATTCACGGGTGAAGAGAAACCCCTGGATGCTGAGCAATGGCTGACGGATACCTCAGACTTGTTGAATGCAGCTCGAGTTCCTAAGGAGAATCAGGTGGAGGTTGCTAAGATTCAATTGAAGGATATAGCCAGAACATGGTGGCTAGCTGAGGAGGCAAGATTGGAGAAGCCTGTCACCTGGGACACATTCTCCAAGAGTTTCTATAACAGATTCTTCCCTGCCACTGCTCAGAAGGACATGGAAGAGCAGTTCATCAGACTTCAGCAAGGGAATAGATCCGTGGATGAGTATGCAGCGGAATTTCTCAGACTTAGCCGCTTTGCTCCGTACATGGTAACTGATGAGGAGAAGCGGGCTAGTAGGTTTCAGCAGGGCTTGCAGATGGACATCCAAGTTTTCCTAATGCCCCAGCAGCTGAAGACTTATTCAGAAGTTCTCACCATAGCTCGAGAGGTGGAGCGTGGGCTAGAGAAGAAGCAAGTGAACTAGATGAGGAACCAGGCCATGAAGAGGCCATTTGCACCAATGGGAAGAGGAGGCCCTTACAGAGCAGCAAAGGTTCAGGCTATGAGGCAACCATTCCGACCAGCTCCTTACCAGACGGCTCAACCACTTTCTTTCTGCAGTTATTGTCAGAAGCCAGGCCACATTTGATAGACTTGCCGTAGGGCAAATGGATTATGCTTGGTGTGTGGTTCCCGAGACCATTCCATAGAAGCCTGTCCACACAGGAGAATGGGGATAGCCGGCCAAGCTTTGCCAGCACTGCAGGGACCGAATGGACAGAGAGCACTTCCAGGGCCACTGGGACAGAGGAATCAAGGACCGATGATCAGGAGAGTTCCTCCCCCTCCTCCACAGCAAGCTATTCGCCCAGTCCAGAGAGGAGCTAGGACTGCAGCAGGGCGTGGAAGGGGACAAGCCTTCAATTTGACGGAAGAAGAGGCTGGGACTTCAGAGGAAGTGATAACAGGTAACATCAGGGTGCATTCTAAACCTGTTTTAGCCCTCTTCGATTCAGGTGCTTCACATTGTTTTATCTCAGATCATTTTGTGGCATTGCATTCCATACCTGTTAGATCTTTAGACCACAAATGGGAGATTAGTACAGGGAATGGAGTAGTCATATCTTCTAGAGTTTGTGCTGACTGTCCAGTAGACTTTGTGATAAGACCTTGGCCATAGATATGCTCGTACTAGACACCAAAGGGTACGACGTAATCTTAGGCATGACCTGGCTCAGTCAATATTATGCAGTTATTGACTGTAGGGAGAAGAAGATTAATTTTAGAATCCCTCTTCAACCGGAGTTCCAATTTAATGGAGAAGTGAAGTCTACAAGAGAAAGACTCGGATGACTACTTCGGAGATTCAGAGGAAGGGAATACCGGTGTGGGATGAATTCCCAGAGGTGTTTGCTGAGATCTCAGGACTTCCGCCTGACAGGATGATTGAGTTCTCTATTGATACTGTGCCTGGAACAGCTCCTATATCCAAGGCTCCGTACAGGATGGCACCGACGGAGTTGGAGATTCTAAAGAAGCAGCTGCAGGAATACTCTGATAAGGGATTGATTCGGCCAAGCACTTCACCATGGGGAGCTCCAGTATTATTGGCAAACAAGAAGGATGGTGGTAAAAGGCTTTGTATTGATTATAGAGAATTGAACAAAGTTACCATCAAGAACAAGTATCCCTTACCAAGGATTGATGATCTGTTTGATCAGCTTCATGGAGCCCGAGTATTCTCTAAATTAGATTTACAATCGGGTTACCATCAGCTTAGGGTGAGGAAAGAGGATATTCCGAAGACGGCATTCAGGACCCGTTATGGCCACTATGAGTTTCTAGTTATGCCTTTCGGAGTCACCAATGCCCCTTCAGTTTTCATGGATTTGATGAACAGAGTGTTCTCGCCCTATTTGGATCAGTTTGTAGTTGTTTTTATAGATGACATCTTGATCTATTTAAAGAGCAACAGGGAGCATGCAGAAACACTTGAGGATTGTATTGCAGACTCTCCAGCAGGAGCAGCTTCATGCTAAGAGGAGCAAGTGTGACTTTTGGTTGGACAGTATGGCCTTCCTTGGACACATAGTTTCAGCGGAAGGAATTTCAGTTGATCCTAGCAAAGTTCAGGCAGTGAAGGACTGGCCAATTCCAAAGACGGTGACTGAAATTAAGAGTTTTCTTGGACTAGCCGGATATTACAGACGCTTTGTCCAAGATTTCTCTAGGATTGCAGCCCCGTTGACCAAGCTCACCCGGAAAGGAGAAAGGTACATATGGACAGAGGAATGTACTGCAGCTTTTGAACAATTGAAGCAGAGGCTCATTTAGCTCCAATCTTGAGGACTCCCTCAGGAAGAGGAGGGATGGTCATATTCAGTGATGCATCAGGAAAAGGCCTGGGGTGTGTACTTATGCAACATGATCATGTCATAGCTTATGCATCCAGGCAACTGAAGACTCATGAGCGGAATTACCCAACTCATGACTTGGAGCTAGCAGCTGTTATATTTGCCTTGAAGATCTGGAGGCATTATCTTCTGGGAAATAAGGTGTTGATATACACGGATCACAAGAGCCTCAAGTATATTTTCTCACAGAAGGAGTTGAACATGAGGTAGAGGCGGTGGCTGGAGCTGATGGCGGACTATGATATTGACTTGCAATATCATCCAGGCAAGGTCAATACAGTACCGGATGCACTGAGCAGGAAACCAGAGAATAGAGTGCTTGTCCAACTTACTCAGCAGAAGGAGTTGATTCAAGACATCATAAAATTGGACTTAATGGTAGTTCGATGAGTTGATAAGGCAGGGCAGTACATGACTTTGCAGATTCAGTCAACATTGATAGATGAGATCAAGGAAGCTCAAAAGGAAGATCCCAGATTGCAGTCATTCGAGCTCAGGTAGAGGCTGGATTGAGGACTGATATCTGTATTCATCCAGATGGTGCACTATATTTTGGTAGCAGACTTTGTGTTCCCCAAGGAGAAGTTCGACAGAAGATTCTAGCAGAAGCACACAGTTCAGCCTATTCCATACACCCAGGGGGAAACAAGATGTATCAAGACATAAAGAAGCAGTTTTGGTGGAATGCTATGAAGAGGGAGATAGCCCAGTATGTTGCCAAGTGCTTGGTTTGTCAGCAGATAAAGATAGAGCATCAGAGGACAGCTGGACTTCTACAACCTTTACCGATACCTGAGTGGAAGTGGGAGCACATCACCATGGATTTTGTCACGGCATTGCCTCGCAGTCCTAAAGGTAATAATGCTGTGTGGGTAATCATTGATCGCCTCACCAAATCAGCTCACTTCATACCATTCAGGGTAGGTCAGACAACAGAGGTTCTGGCAGACAAGTACATGAAGGAGATAGTTCGTCTCCATGGAGTTCCAGTTAGTATTGTATCAGACAGAGACACCAGATTCAGATCCCATTTCTGGGAAAGTCTCCAAGAAAGTCTAGGGACTCGTCTGAAATTCAGTACTTCATATCATCCTCAGACAGACGGACAATCTGAAAGGACTATCCAGATTCTTGAAGATATGTTGCGGGCCTGCATGATTGAATTCCAGGGATCATGGGAAGACCATCTTCACTTGGCTGAATTTTCTTATAATAACAGCTATCAGGCAAGTATCAAGATGGCACCTTTTGAAGCATTGTATGGTAGGAAGTGTAGGTCACCGATTTGTTGGGATGAAGTCGGTGAGAGGAGACTTTTGGGACCAGAGATCCTGATTCAGACAACAGATAAAGTCAGGATTATCAGAGATCACCTCAGGGCAGCACAGAGTCGGCAGAAGAGTTGGGCAGACACACTGAGAAGGCCATTGGAATTCCAGACAGGGGATCATGTGTTTTTGAAGATATCACCTACAAAGGGAGTAATCCGGTTCGGTACTCGTGGAAAGCTTAGTCCGAGATATATCGGCCCATTCGAGATCTTGGACCGAGTGGGAGATGTGTCTTACAGGTTGGCGTTACCGCCATCTTTGGACGGAGTTCACAATGTATTCCACGTATCACAGCTGAGGAAGTATGTGAAGGATGATAGTCATATCCTGGATCACTCTGAACTGGAACTACAACCGGATTTGTCATACCAAGAGCAACCGATGGCCATTTTGGACAGAAGTGTCAAGACATTGAAGAACAAAGCCATACCGTTAGTGTTGGTGTCTTGGAACAGACATGCACCAGGAGAGGCCACGTGGGAACGAGAGGATGTTATCCGTGAGCGTTACCCTCAACTCTTCACTTCTTGATTGGTAAAACTCTTTCCTTCTATCCTTCTCTACGGTTATCCTTCTTTGCTGTTACCTTTCACTTTATGAAATTTCGAGGACGAAATTTTTGTAAGGTGGATGGATTGTAATACCCCGTTCCCGGAATACGTACTTAGTTGCGTATTCAGTTTTTCGATCGTATTTTTCGATTTACTTCCTGTATTTGACCGATTTTAGTTTTAAAAATCATTTTCCAATATTATATATTTTCTATGATTTTCTGGAATTTTCCTGAATTTAATTAAATATTTTCAAAACCGGTGTCGACCAGTGCCGCTGATCGATTCTCAGATTTTTAATTCACAAACAGTTAGGAATTTCTAGAAGGTCCTTTAGACTTTATTTCTTAGAATCATATTTTCTATCTAAATACTTTTTCTGAGAATTTTATGAATTTATGAAAATTCCAACGGAGTCGGTAGATAACTGATTCCGGGATTTTTAGTTTTAAAACTATAAATTATTTCTTCAAACGAATTTCACCATGAGTCTTAAAATATTATTCTTGATTCTTGGTAAAATTTTCGGGTCGTTCCGAGATACTTGAATTTCGGACGATTTCGGTATTTTCCGAAATGTTTTCCGCATCTTCGACTTAAACCTGGAAAATTGTCTTTTCAACATTTTTAAATTTTAAGCCAAAGAAAATATCTTTCCTTTTTATAATTCTTTTCCTTTTCCCTTTTTCTTGATTTTCCTTTACTTCCTTCACAAGCCTCAAAATTTTCCAATTTTTCAATAATTCCACTTTCTCCAAAATTCCACCAACTCCCACCTACTTCCTCATTTAATGCATCTCTTACTCTCTCTCTCCCATGGCCAGCCAAGTGGCCAAGTGAGGGACACCTCACCCTCTCCTATTTGCAATAAACCCCCTCTCAATTACATTATTTGCAACTCCTTTACAAAATCTAAAACCTATATAAACATTTCCTTTACATTTCTTTTCCTTTTTCTTCATTTCACCAAAGTATTAGCCTTCACCATTTCCCTCTCCATCTCAACTTCAACCACCTACTTCCAAAACAACACCACAAGATCATCATCTCCACCTCAAGCAACCATTTGGAACTTGGATCGTAGCTTTCTTCGCCGCCAAAGATCACCTTGGTGCTATTCGTCGACAACGACCTTTCGATCGCATAAAACGTCGATTGATCACTCCTAGTGAGTATTTTTACTCACCAAGACTTGTAAACTTCCTAGTATACTTGTATTTCCACATCTTGTACACTTGTGCCTTCAAAATCATATTCTTGACCTTCAAATTCGACCAGCAAATTCTGTTCTGTACGCTATTTTCAGGCCACGATTAGTCGACTGGACTTAGGGATTAGTCGACTAATCCATCTAGTTGAACCATAACCTTTCTCTGAAACTCAGTTTTAGTCGACTTACCCTGGTTATTAGTCGACTAACCTTTTCTGGAAATAAACCTCAACTCTCTGGAAATCACTGTTAGTCGACTACCCTTTTTACCCTAGTCGACTAACTTTTCCTGAACCAGAAACTCAACTCTCTGTATCTCAGATTTAGTCGACTTACGTATCTGTTAGTCGACTTGAGTTCACTGTTAGTCGACTACCCTTTTACCCTAGTCGACTAACTTTCCCTGAAACAGAATCTCAACTCTCTGGAACCCAGTTTTAGTCGACTAATTCAGACTGTTAGTCGACTAGAGACCACTATTAGTCGACTAACCCTTCCACCTAGTCGACTAATTTAGGCTGTTTGTTATAGTTGATTTCTTTTCTGAAATTGGATCGTACTCTTGATACATATGTGATATATTATCTTTGTTTATGCTTCATAACTGGTACTTCATGACATGTTACTTGATGGACATTACTTCTTGTTACTTCATGACTTATTATTGTGTAGTCTCATTCCATAACTTGTTAATAAATGGATATCACCACTTATCATGCCATCACTTGAACCAAGCATGATACACTTGACTTTTGTATAAAATGGACCAACTTATATTGGGTCGGGGGAAAACATGCGGATATCGATATGTGTTCGTGTTTACAGTGGTTTTAGGAATGTTGTGCAACTCATGTTCCGGTCTGACCTGTGGGCCACCAGGGGACCGAGGGGAGTGCTTGCTCCCTCCTTACTGGTACCATCATGATAAGGGCATACATAAGTCCCTCCTGTTAGCCTAGCGGCTGGCTTCCGTCACCAAGCAACGGAACAATCCTGGACCGTTATCCCGGGCATGTACGGGATCCACTGTAAACATAGTTCGTCGATACAACCGTTGGTTTCCAATAACAACCTTGCTTTACTAGGATATGGATCTATGTGCGCTGGGACGCTGGGTCACATAGCTAGATATCACAGTAAGACAAGTAATAATAATAATAGATTTTCACTGTGTATCCATTGCATTATGACTATCTCTTTATCCTTCCATTACCTGTTAGTTGATGTTTGTTATACTGCTCCATCTTTCTTATACTTGTCTTTTAGCCATTTGGCTGTAGCCTATTCATTGTTGGGAGGTCCTGACTCCCTTGGATTGTATGTTCAGGTCCGAAGCTTGGATCGAAGTGGAGCCATCCACAGAAGATCGAGCTTTCTTTAGTGAGCAGGCCGATTAGCTCCAGTCTTTATGCCAGATCTCTCTTTTTGACTCACGGGATCTTCATCCTACTCGTGAGCATTTTGTGTTTATATTGTATCTTTTGCTTTTGAACTTGGTTGTGATAAAAGATACATGTAATGTGTAATATTTTATCATATTTTGTGACGACTTGTACTTGTACTTTTATGTTGGCATATGTATGGATATCACGCTTTGTCGTGTACTCTGATCTTTGTTGTACTAAATGCTTAGCGTATATACTTGGGGGCACTTTCCGACCTACGTATATACGTCGCAGTGACGTCTCCATATTCGTGGAATCGGGGCGTTACAGTTCTGGTGGTAAGTCAGTGGATGAGACTGAGCAGGGTATTGTTGTGGAAATGGTTGTCTCGGCTGCTCAGGACCAGACTGACTCCAAGAAAAATTAGGATGGTTCGCCATCCAGGATTATAGGTTTTGGAGTAAGGATTGTAAGTGGATCTGGTGTACGCGGCATTCGTACTCTCCTGAAACATTTGAGTTTGATACACTGGACACTCCTCAAACAGATGATTCAGATCATGACAGTAGGTACAACCCGGATTTACCACAGATGGGTTGACCTGATTCACAGCAGAGTTTTCCCTGGACTCTAGCAACTCAATCCTCTTCATCAACTGTGTGATTTAGCTTCTGCAGCTATTGAGGATTCTATGGAGTGTAAACCAGTTCTGGAAGTTGTGGGTATGGGTTTCTCAGTACATGACTCCCACTGGACTGTCTTTTCAGCTAAAGCCTTAAAAAGATCCCAACCCTGATCTTCATCCTTCTTTAAGAATTCTCCTTGACACATGGTTTCAAGAAGCGTCTTAGTCTGATAATCGAGCCCATCATAGATAATCTGGCACTGGCGCCATTTTTCTATACCGTGATGGAGACACAGGGCTACTAGGTCTTTGAAGCGCTCAAAGTACTTCCAAAACGGTTCATTTGCTTCTTGTTTGAATTGCATTATATTCTTCCTCATAATGGCTGTCTTATGGATAGGATAAAACTTTTTAAGAAAGACCTTAACGAAATCATCCCAAGAAGAAATTGAGCTGACTGGGAGATTATAAAGCCACTTCTTAACAATATCCTTAAGTGCAAAAGGTATAAACCTGAGTCTGACAGCATCTTCGATTAACTGGGAAATTCTCATCATAAGGCATACTTCTTCAAACTCCCGAATGAAGAAGTACGCATCCTCAGATTCAAGGCCATGGAATCGTGGAAGTGTGTTTATGAACTGGGGCTTCAACTCAAAGTTATTTCCATTTGTGTTTAGGAGGAGAATGCAAGATGGAAGTGATGTGCGAATAGGATAGAACTTGTCTTGCAACGAAACGTTGGTGGTCATGATTGTGTCGAGTGGTGGTGTATGTGGCAGTGTAGAGACTCTCACAAGCCTAGCAGAATTCGGATCTCGATACCACTCTTACATACAATTACACAATCAACGTGCACCAATCACACAGGCGAAAAATAAAAAAGAACAATCAAGAAAAAAGAAAAAAATCAATCCAAGCTTTCTAGGTTTCCTGGACCTAGACGACTCCTAACTTTAGATCGTCCACAAGAGGTTTGGTGTAGACTTTGACTATAAGCAAATCAGCCAGGTAGGGTAAGGTTGGTGGGAGGTTTTCCGTCAGAGACGTTCCTTAATTAAGTAACCAGCAACCTTCGGGCTTTCGGCCCTCAACCCCTTTCCTAGACACTGATTTTACAAAAGTCACTTTCCAATACTTTTCCCCCTTAGGATAATCTCCTAAGTGAGTCCGGATGTCCTTAGGGCCAGCGTCTAGCAATTTTTATTTAGAAGCTTAGGATTGTGAGTGCTTGGGAAAATGATTTGTGGGCTAAGGAAAGGGTGATAAAATCCCCACCTTATCTTTTTATGGGTGATGCCCTTAAAGTTGATTTGTGCAAGTATACGATATAACAAACAAGGTTCACTCAAAGCTTAATTAAATCAAACAAAGAGTGAGTCCTAGTCTATATGCTATGCTTACGTACCTTGTCTCCAGCACTCTTCAACAGTAAAAGTAAAGGAATTGAAAGACACGTGCCTAGTATGCAAATGTCTAAACAATTTTTTTAACTTTGCAACAAATTTTTTACTGTTGATTAGCAGATATCAGGTGAAGCAAACAAGATTTAAAGTATTGCAGCAGCTGTATTTTGCAGAGAATCAAGCCCTGCAGAAAAGTGGTCAGTAGTCAACTCTTCCTTGCCGCAATTCTGCGGCAAAATCCCAGAATTTGCGGCAATTCAGAGGGATCCTGGTCTCTGCTTTCGAGAGCAGAGGCCCAGGTCCACTTATATGTTTCTGCAATGCAAATTTCCTGTTTTCTTCTCCTGTAACCTGCAACAGAGAAGAGAATTCGTTTAGTTCTTCACTTGAAATCAAAACCGTTGCTCTCCCCGGCAACGGCGCCAAAAATTGATTAGGAAAAGATAGTGTGAAGTTATTACACAAGTATTCAATGAAAGAAGAAAGGTTTAGAGTTAACCTTGGTGCTTTGTCACTTCACAATGTATTTGAGATGGTTAATATATCCTTTCCAATCTCCGCTATAGCAATGGCTATACCGGGTCGATCCTCGAGGAGAGCTCACGTTGGAAGTTTTACGGTTAGGAGTGAAGAAATGAAAACGAAGATTCTTCTTTGTTATTTACACAAATACAAGAGACATGGAAAAGAAAATAGAAGAAGTGGTTGATTTGTGCATGATGGAAAAGAAATCAAAAGAACTTTAGTAAAGTGTATTGCTAAGAGAAAAGAAGCTAGTAAAGAAGATGTTGGAAAACTTTAGATGAGAAAGTACATGGCTAGCTAACTTTACTTCGCTAACTTACTAAACTCAATGGTGATGCTTGATTGCCTCATGTTGATTCATTGGCAATAGGTATGACTTGCTTGTTTGTTCAAAGTACTTTACCGTTTTGAAGATGAGTGTTCCTTTAGTTCTTAGCTTGAAGCCTCATATTGATTCATTGGCTCTCTAGATAGATTATCAATGATGAACTCTAGGATTGGTACTCAAGGAATGCTAAGTTAGAAGAATCAACATTCATTTGAACATTCAAGACATAACAACAAATTAGCTTGAAGTAAAGAAGTTGTTCTTACTATACAAGTAGCACATGTTTGGTGATCCATCTCCATGTTCCATCAAGGCTCTTGTTCTAGACAAGGCTCTAAATGAGGCAAACATGAGTCATATGGAGTTTGTACAAGAATTGACCAAGGGAAAGCAACTCTACTTCCTTGGTAAGTAAAAGAAACTCTCACAATACAAGTATAAAGATAAGCAATCATCCAAAGAGATAGAAGTTAGCTAGGTAAGTTTGTTAGCTAGCCATGCAATAGAAATTTAGCTATCCATTACACAAGTAACAAAACAACAATTCATGATGTAAAGCAAAGAGAAGTAAAGCAATGGAAGTGCAAGAAAGCAAAGTAAGTAAAGCAATACAAAGTAAAACGTACTAGAGCTTGCAAAGAGAAGACGAAGCTTTGATTAACCCTTGTTACAAGTGATGTCACCTCCTTGATTACAAGCTTTACAACAGCACTCACTCTCTCTCTTTGACAAAATCTCTAGGAGGAAGAAGATGGAGACTAAAACCTAGGAGAAGACTAAAACAAAATACAAGAGTTTCCCTAGTTCTCTCTCTCTCTTCTCTGTTTTTCTCATGCAGACCCTGGTCATGTATTTATAGCCCTCAGAGAGAAGCTTCGAGAGCCAGGTTGTTGGCGCAAAAATCTGGGATCTAACGGCTTCATAACCGCCGCAGATACGCGGGAAAATCCAGGTTTTGGCGGCAAAATCTGGGCCGTTGAGCCCAGATTTTCTGGTACAGGTTTGTTGCGAGGTTGTTATCCACGTGGCCTTCTGGAAGACTCAGTTGGCGCGCGGATCTCTCTGAATCCAGATTCAAATCTTGGGCTTCTTTTTGGGCTTTTGAATTAATCTCTTTAATTATTGCTAATTAAAGAGATTAATGGGCTTTCTCTTTTTAAGTTGTGGACCTGCAAAAAATAGAGAGGAAAGGCTTAAAAATCACGTTTTTATATACAATATGCATGGTATGGAAGTGGTAAAATATGCAAATATGTGTAGCAATCAGTTGTCTTAGGATAACGCACTGATAACAAGCAGCATGTGATTTACTACTCTAGTAGGACTCTCAACGATGCTCAACTGAACTACACTACTACTGAGAAGGAATTCTTGGCAGTAGTGTTTGCCTTAGAGAAATTTCGTCCCTACCTTCTAGGGTTCAAAACCACCATTTTCACCGATCATTCTGCGCTTGGGTACCTCATGATGAAGAAGGATGCCAAGGCCCGACTCATTCGTTGGATCCTCCTTCTTCATGAATTCGATCTTGAGATTCGAGATAAAAAAGGCGTAGAAAATGTCGTTGCTGACTATCTCTCGCGGATCCCTAATTCTCCATGCAACGAATTACCTATAAATTAGGATTTTCCTGATGAATATCTCTTAGCTATCTCTAGGGAACCTTGGTTTGATGATATAGTGAATTACTTAGTCACAAACCAAACTCCGTCTCATTGGTCCAAAAACGATGTATACCAGTTCTTATCCCAAGTCCGGTATTTCTTTTGGGAGGAACCGTATTTTTTCAAGTACTGTTCTGACCAAATTATTAGGAGATGCATTCCCGATGAGGAGGTTAAGAGTGTTCTATCTTTTTGTCACGAACTTGCATGCGGTGGACACTTTGGTCCCCGCAAGACTGCTGAAAAAGTGCTACAAAGCGGGTTTTATTGGCCCACTTTGTTTAAGGATGCTTATGAATTTTTCAAGACGTGCCCTAGATGCCAAATGGTAGGAAGGATTTCAAAATGAAATATGATGCCCTCAGCCCAATTCTAGAAATAGAACTCTTTGATGTTTGGGGCATCGACTTTATGGGTCCATTTACTAATTCATTTGGAAACCAATATATATTGGTTGCTGTGGATTATGTGTCCAAGTGGGTAGAAGCCATTCCTTGTAAAACTAATGATAACAAAGTTGTCATAAAGTTTTGAAAGAGAACATTTTTTCACGCTTCGGAACCCCTCGTGCGATCATCAGTGATAATGGCACTCACTTTTGCAATAGATCTTTTGAAGCTCTTATGCGAAAGTATGCCATAACTCACAAGTCGTTCACATCTTATCATCCTCAAACCAGTGGGCAAGTTGAGGTTTTCAATAGACAAGTCAAGCTTATCTTGAAGAAAACTGTGAACCAAAACGGAAAGATTAGTCCATCAAACTTGTAGATGCTCTATGGGCCTACAGGACCGCTTTCAAGACGATTCTAGGAATGTCTCCTTATAGGTTAGTCTATGGCAAATCTTGTCACTTACCCGTTAAGTTAGAGCACCGAGCCTTATGGGCAATCAAGCAGTTGAATTTCGACTTGACTAAGGCCGGTGACCTTCGGAAATTACAAATTTCCGAGTTAGAGGAATTGAGAAATGAGGCCTATGAAAATGCTAGGATCACTAAAGATAGAGTTAAGATTTTTCATGATAAGCACATCATAAGAAAAACCTTTGTCCCTGGACAAAAAGTTTTACTCTATAATTTTAGGCTTCATCTTTTTCTAGGAAAATTGAAATTAAGATGGACTAGGCCATTCGTTGTAAAAATCGTGTTTCCACACGGTGCAGTTGTGATCAGTGACACCAAGAATGGAAATGACTTTAAGGTAAATGATCAACGCTTTAAACCTTTCTTGGAATCGGTGCCGGTAAATGAAACGGCAATGGGTCTTTTGACCCAGTGTATCGGTAACTTTCCTCCTTTCCATTTTATTTCATGCATTTATACATTTCTTTCATACATTGGGGACAATGCATGAGATAAGTGTGGGGGAGGGTTCTAACATGACTGATATATAAAAAAATAAAAAGATAAAAATATATAAATATAAAAAAAGAAATTTTTTTTTAAAAGGGGTAGAACAATATTTTGATATATTTTTTGTAAGAAATTAAGTCAATTTTAAGGAATAGGAGAATCATAATTAGGATTTCTTACACTTGG
The DNA here is from genome assembly GCA_038442645.1 of Agave tequilana. Classification (NCBI taxonomy): domain Eukaryota; kingdom Viridiplantae; phylum Streptophyta; class Magnoliopsida; order Asparagales; family Asparagaceae; genus Agave; species Agave tequilana. The sequence continues at coordinate 201,739 of JAVJIF010006465.1, forward strand.
TCAAAATAAGATAATTTGTTTGATTTTTAGGGTCAGGAAGAAAATTTGTGAAAGTAATTTAGTCTTGATATTTACCTTGATGACATATGCACACTAAATACACTTACACACTCAGGGTTTAAAAACAGAGACTCTTATGCCTTATAAAAAATTATATTATGAAAAAGAAAAAAAATAAGTCTAATTATTGATTAGCTAGGTGCTTTGGCTTAAGCAAGCCTTAGTATTTATGCAAAAGATAATTAGATAAGTTTGAAAAAAAATGTGTACATAAATCCTCTGATTAAGCTGGGTATTTATGCTCATGAAGCATAAGTATTCACGCCTAAAAGGGGTACATCTTATAAATAAAAACCTTGGTTTCGTGGCCTTATCTGCTCGAGTGTTTAAGTCCTTAGGGGTATTTTCTCACCTGGTGCCCTAAAACTATCCGGTTTGGGTGTCACCGACTGAAGGCTCGTTACATGGGTAGATTAGAAAGCCTAATGAAATTGAGGAATAAATTCCACCAAAAATAAATAAGGCATAGGAGTTAATGTTAAAGAACCCTTAGTCAACTTTACAGTTACGATGGTGCATACGACTCAGGGTAAATTAATAGACTAGATGAGAAAAATAATTTGACTCCTTACTTTGATTAATGACATGTGTTGAATAGAGATTAAGTTTAGGAATGAAAAAATTTGATATTCCTATAACTTATAGATTACTTAAAGCCTTACAAATATACTTCAAATATTTTCTCCTTTAAAAAAAAATGCTTTTCAAAAATACTAATTTTTTCTTTTCTTTTTCTTTATGGATTTTGTAGGTGCAATCTACTGAAAAACCCTCACGAGACAAAACTCGTCCTCTAGAGATAACCTAGAGGTTTAACGGCTTGTTGTACATGCCCAGCGCAATCGAGTGACCTGCGAAAGTGGTCTAATAATTGATTAGAATTAGTCTGATGTTTTGCTCGAGGGCGAGCAAAAGATAAGTGTGGGGTGTGATTAGTCACATATATTGCATTTACATTGTCACCTTACCATACTTTTTAGCTAATAAATCCTATTAATAAGTTTTCTTTTTCTTTGTTAAATGTAGGCCCAAGTGCTAAAAAAAAGAAAAGAGAAATAAGCCCAAAAGCCCACTAAATTCTGATTTAATTTAGAATAAATTCGAAATGAAGGAATCAGGGCAAAATCTTGGCATATCAAGAGGTTAAGAAGAATCCTCCCTGAATCAAGCGGTTGAAGCCAAACAATCACCGACTGTTTCGTCAACTTTTGGAGTAGAAAAAAGAAAACCAGAAGAAGATACGGGATATTTACCAAACCAGG